>CM059431.1:93904942-94079710 GCA_030390025.1 Squalus acanthias
CACACACACCCCACACACACACCCCACACACACACCCCACACACACACCCCACGCACACCCCACACACGCACCACACTGCAGCAGCTCACCACAATTGGAAAAAAAATGATCATTTCAGCTCGGCAATTGCTTTCTTCTTAACCCATTCCTCCCACCTCTCAGCCTTTTCCCTCAAGGTTGTTGCAATGTTACTGCCCCATGTCTTGACTACCAAGCACTGCTTAGTGAACTGAGCATTACATGGTCAGCCATCTGACTTTTCATGGCTGCCCTCCAGTATTGAAAGGAACTTAATGGTGAGGTTATTTACATGACAATATTGCCTATTTTGCTGGTTCAGCAGCTTCAATATTTTAGGGTTATACACCATTTCTTACCATGTGAAAATTATTTGTCAAGGTACAGTGGCCTTTGCTAACTCAGGGTCTTTGGGAAACATAGAAACATAGAAGATAGGAGCAGGAGTAGGCCATTCGGCCCCTCGAGCCTGTTCCACCATTTAATTTGATCATGGTTGATCATCCAAATTCAGTACCCTGTACCTGCTTTCTCCCCATATCCCTTGATCCCTTTAGCCTTAAGAAATATATCTAACTCCTTCTTGAATATATTTAATGAGTTGGCCTCAACTGCCTTCTGTGGTAGAGAATTCCACAGGTTCACCACTATCTGGGTGAAGAAATTCCTCCTCATCTCAGTCCTAAATGGCTTACCCCTTATCCTTAGATTATGACCCCTGGTTCTGGACTCTCCGACCATCAGGAATATCCTTCCTGCATCTAGTCTGTCTAGTCCTGTTCGAATTTTATAGGTTTCAATGAGATCCCCTCTCATTCTTCTAAACTCTAGCGAATATAAGCCTAATCGACCCAATCTCTCCTCATACGTCATTCCTGCCGTCCCAGGTATCAGTCTGGTGAATCTTCGCTGCACTCCCTCCATGGCAAGAGCATCCTTCCTCAGATAAGGCGACCAAAACTGCACATAATACTCAAGGTGTGGTCTCACCAAGGTCCTGTACAACTGCAGCAAGACATCCTTGCTCCTGTTCTCGAATCCTCTCGCTATGAAGGCCAACATACCATTTGCCTTCTTAACCGCCTGCTGCACCTGCATGCTTACCTTCAGCGACTGGTGCACAAGGACACCCAGGTCTCGTTGCACTTCCCCTTTTCCCAATCTATTGCCGTTCAGATAATAATCTGTCTTCCTGTTTTTGCCACCGAAGTGGATAACCTCACATTTATCCACATTATGCTGCATTTGCCATGCATCTGCCCAATCACCCAACCTGTCCAAATCATACTGGAGTTTCTCAGCATCCTCCTCACAGCACACACGCCAACCCAGCTTTGTGTCGTCTGCAAACTTGGAGATATTACATCTAGTTCCCTCGTCTATATCATTAATATATATTGTGAATAGCTGGGGTCCTAGCACCGATCCCTGCGGTACCCCACTAGTCACTGCCTGCCACTCGGAAAAAGACTAGTTTATTCCAACTCTTTGCTTCCTGTCTGCCAACCAGTTATCTATCCAAGACAGTACCTTACCCCCAATCCCGTGTGCTTTAACTTTGCACGCTAATCTCTTATGCGGGACCTTATCGAAAGCCTTCTGAAAGTCCAAATACACCACGTCCACTGGTTCTCCCTTATCTATTCTACCAGTTACATCCTCAAAAAATTCCAGTAGATTAGTCAAGCATGATTTACCTTTTGTAAATCCATGTTGACTTTGTCCGATCCTGTCACTGTTTTCCAAGTGCTCTGCTATTACATCTTTTATAATGGACTCTGGCATTTTCCCCACTACCAATGTCAGGCTTACCGATCTATAATTCCCCGTTTTCTCTCTACCACCTTTTTTTAATAGTGGGGTTACATTAGCTATCCTCCAATCCATGGGAACTGTTCCAGAGTCTATAGAATTTTTGGAAGATGACCAGCAATGCATCTACTATTTCTAGGGGCACTTCCTTAAGTACCCTAGGATGTAGATTATCAGGCCCTGGGGATTTATCGGCCTTCAATCCCGTCAATTTCCCTAACACCATTTCCCTACAAATACTGATTTCATTCAATTCCTCCCTCTCATTTTACCCTATGTTCCCTGACATCTCTGGGAGGTTATTTGTGTCCTCCTTTGTGAAGACAGAACCAAAGTATGTATTTAATTGGCCTGCCATTTCTTTGTTCCCCATTATAAATTCCCCTGATTCTGGCTGCAAGGGACCTACGCTTGACTTCACCAATCTTTTTCTCTTCACATATCTATCGAAGGTTTTACAGTCAGTTTTTATGTTCCCTGCAAGCTTACTCTCATATTCTATTTCCCCCCTCTTAATTAATCCCTTTGTCCTCCTTTGCTGAATCCTAAACTGCTCCCAATCCTCAGGTTTGCTGCTTTTTCTGGCCAAATTATATGTCCTCTCCTTGGATCTTATGCTATCCCTAATTTCCCTTGTTTGCCACGATTGAGTCACCTTTTTTGTTTTATTTTTATGCCAAACAGGGATGAACAAATTCTGTAGTTCATCCATGCGATCTTTAAATGTTTGCCATTGCCTATACACCGTCAACCTTTTAAGTAACATTCCCCAATCCATCCTAGCCAACTCGTGCCTCATACCATTGTAGTTTCCTTTATTTAAATTCAGGACCCTAGTCTCTGAGTCAACTACTTCACTCTCCATCTTAATGAAGAATTCTATCATATTATGATCGCTCCTCCCCAAGGGGCCTCGCACAACAAGATTGCTAATTAATCCTTTCTCATTACATAATACCCAGCCTAAGATGGCATGATCTGTAGTTGGTTCCTCGACATATTGGTCCTGGAAACCATCCCGAATACGCTCCAGGAATTCCTCCTCCACAGTATTGTTACTAATTTGGTCAGCCCAATCTATATGTAGATTAAAGTCACCCATGATAACTGCTGTGCCCTTATTGCACGCGTCTCTAATTTCCCATTTAATGCCATCCCCAACCTCAGCATTACTGTTTGGGGGTCTGTATACAACTCCCACTAACGTTTTCTGCCCCTTGGTGTTTCTCAGCTCTACCCATACAGATTCCACATCATCAGAGCTAATATCCTTCCTTACAATTGTGTTAATCTCCTCTTTAACCAGCAATGCTACCCCACCTCCTTTTCCTTTTTTCCTGTCCTTCCTGAATACCCCTGGATGTTGAATTCCCAGACTTGGTCATCCTGGAGCCATTTGATAATTTGCTAATGTTTAAAGTTTATTAACTTGTACACAAGATTTATCACATAGACTTCTCTGTTTAATGCTAATAAATTTGACAACAGCGACCCCTATAGGAGATATCATTTGGCACTGACATCATATAATGTCAATTGAAATTCCACTCCCAGCGATACACTTGTCAGACTATCAGTGGAAATGAAATGCTGCATCAAATTATTCTTCTGGAGTTTTAAAAATCTCTAATACATCTCAAAACTTCAACAAACACAGAGGTGGAGAAGCACTGCCAATCGTCACTATTCTGTACATTTGTACATTTTACCATAAATAAAACAATTGTTGTTTGATTCAGAATGCTACTTGTATCTCACGAAAAGCGTATCCAGAGCCAAATATCACATTCTACTTGGATGGATTTCCTCTTCAAGATGGGGATAATGGTACGGAAACTTTGCATTTTACTATAAGCAAAATTATTAGTGTTTTTCTAAATATCACTCAGCTGGATAAAAATATGCTAAAACGTGTAGTGACTGTCACGGCTGCCTGTGTGGTATTGTGAGCAGCGATACTCTCTGTACGCCCAGGGCACACTTAACATCTCCTACACTGTTGTGGTGATTCGTCATTAAACTCACTAATTCCAGGTCTGTAAATACCCACTTTTTAACCGTTTTTCATGATTGTGCCTAGTGACCTTAACAAGCCCTTAACAAGCAAGATTCATCTTTTTTAATAACATTTGCTAATGTTCCTTAATCTGGGGGTGTCCAAGTCTTTACCTGTGTACCATGGAACCTCAGGGGCCATATATAAAAGTTAAAAATCTTTTTTCCCATTAATTCCCATTGTTCTCAAGTTGCTGATTCTAACAGATCTTGGTGTTCTGATTTAGAATTTATCCACCAATGAGGCAACAGCGCTAAAAACTGCCCTTACTAAAACCTCCAAGCACCAGGCTCAAATTCAAACGGACAAAACAGCAAATAAAAAATACAAGCTCAAATAGGACTATGTTGCCTGGGCTTCAGGGCTGGACTGCAAGGGGTGGGAGTTAAATGTGGCTCTAGAGCTGTAGGTTTCACAGCCCTACCATAATCCTTTTAGGGAGGAGTGAGAATGCTCAAAGAAGCACTAAAGTCTGATGAATAATCCATTAGTGCTTTCCAGCTATATTCCACCTCTTTTAAATTGTACTTACATTTTTACTGAAGTTAGTGAATTTCAGCCTCATTGTGTTGCAACTATATTCAGTGACCAAAATGTTGATAGATGAACGGACAAATAGAAGGGCAAGCAACAACCAGTAGGCCCATCAAACTGGCCCATCCAGTTGATGGTGTAATCACACGGGGTCCACCTACTCCCTAGTAATAGTTCACAAGTGATCCCATTATATTATTTTATTTATTCCTCTGACAGGACTGCTATTTCAACAGATACCTGGAGTGCCTCCTTGTTGTAATGGTTGCTATTGTACATGGCTTTTGAATTTTTCACTGGGTACACACACAAGGAGTCAGCCTGTGGGTTCAAGTCACACTCCAGAGACTTGAGCACATCATCTAGGCTGACACTTCAGTGCAGTATCTTAAACCAACTCAGATAAGTTGTTGAACCGAGGCCCCATCTGCCCTTTCAGGTGGACATGAAAAATCCCATGGCACTATTAGTGGAAGAGTAGGGGAGTTCTCCTGGTGTCCTGGCCAATATTTATCTCTCAATCAACACACTAAGGGGTAAAAATTCACTTGGTTGCGCCACCCGTTAGCGCCTTAAGAGGGCGCTAATGGGGCGCAAAGCCGCTAACGCCCGGGCGCAGCGATGTTTGCGCCGCTCGAGAACTTAACTTGAGATTGTGCGGCGGCGCTAAAACTTACCGCTGCGACCAACTGCGCGCGCAGATTGTGACGTCATTCCATGGTGCAACGCCCTTGGGGCGCCCCGTAGCGGAAATTGAGTGGCGCCCCCTGCCTTACCGCCTGGCGCTTCCAACGACCAGAAGACTGGAACGCTATCAATCACTGTGGGGCTGGGGGGGGCGCTATTTAAAGGGGGCCTCTTCCTGTCTTTTATTGTTGGTGGCATTTTTGAACTACGCATTCTGAGAGAGAGAGGGAGAGACTTCTGGAGAGATTCAACGTTGTGTGAAGGAGTTTTGGGTACTGAGCAGCACTTTGCAGGTTCATTTTGATTTGCCATTCCTTGTATCGATTTAGCAGAGACGGTGGGAGCTGCACTCTGAGCTCTTTGCCTGGTGCTCTCCATTGTTCTTTCCAGCACATTTGATGTGCAAGTCTCTCCAGGCCGAGATTCAAGGCAGCAATGAACAGGATGTGGATGGAAAGCAAGATCAACCATCCCCTTTAAGAACTGGCCCGTGGCATTGTGTGTGTGTTCCATTGCTGACTGACATTACATGAGCTTCGCCAGCGCTCCGAGTTAGCGCCTCACTGCTCGGCCTTTGCGCCTTAAGAGAGGTGTGCAGCGCCTGCTTTAGCGCTCCACTCACCTCCCGGGGCGGTAAAAGTGAAGTTTCCCGTCAGTGCCGATAATTAGCGCCAGGCGCTAATATTTGCGTCCGGATGATATTTGCGCCCCAAATGGGGCGCGACCTAATTTCTACCCCTAAGAAAACAGATTATCTAGTCATTGCTGTTTGTGGGACCTTGCTGTGTGCAAATTGGCTGCTGTGTTTCCTGCATTACAACAGTGACTGCACTTCAAAGCAGTAGTGGCATTGGTTGTAAAGTGTTTTGGGACATTTGAAGGTTGAAAAGGCGCTATATAAATGCAAATTTATTCTTTCTTCTTTGCCCTTCACATTGTATCTGGTTTGTTTGGAGCATAAGAAAAATGCTGAAACTGGACTCATGTTTTTCAGGTTCTGTTCTAATATCAGAAGTCTTCCTGGACTCAAACGGCTTGTATGAAGTGAAAAAAAGATTGTCCTTAGAGATTGAAGCAGACCAATGGAATCTTGTTTGGTGCGATGCTGTGTTCTCATTGCCTGGAAATAAGAGCAGAGTTATGCAGTCTAAAAAGATACCCCTGAATAACTGTGAGTATTGATTGCTATGAAATAGTTACAGACAATGCTCAGTTAGAAATCCGACAATCCAACAGTGAAAGATCCACTTATTGTCAATTCTTGTAGTTTCAATAAAACATAACAATAGTTTTCTCAATGTCTTTGAGCTGGAAATGCTGGAAATACTCAGCAGGTCCGGCAGCATCTGTGGAGAGAGAAACAGAGTTAACAGTTCAGGTCGCTGAATTTCACTAAATCTGGTCATTTGTGGCTGGCACCAGATTCATTTACCATAAAAGCTGCCGGATTATCGTAAAAACCCAACTGATTCACTAATGTCCTTCTAGGAAAGGAACCAGCCACCCCTACCTGATCTGATGTCCATGAGACTCTAGTTCCACACGATGTGGATGACACTTAATGCCCTCAGAGCAATGATGGTTGGACAAACAATACTGTCCTGCCAATGTTGACCATATTCCAAGGGCAAACAAATAAAAAAACCTGAAATGAACAAAAAGTCTATGCAATCAATTACCAAGCTACTGATTGCATAGGTTTAAGGTCAGGTTTTAATTTTTCTCCCAGTTTACAGAGCCTGACTACAGTGTGATGCGATAACTACCCTGCCGATCAGTTGCTGTTCATCTTCCATGTTATATAAGGTTGGGATCATTGAAACATGCATGGGTAAACAATGATACAGACTCACTAACGTTTACAGGACAGTGAATGGGGCAGGTGCAGATTGCTGGACCATGAGCTGGTGTATGTGCTTATTCAGCATTGACTTGCAGGCTGTGGTCTGCACATTTACACTTTAAACTTGGCTTCCATGGGCCCAAATGTCATGCTCCCTAAACCCAGAACCAAAACTAAAGTCTGAAGGGATGCAAAAGCTCTTGCCCTAAACTTTTGACGCAGTGGTACTACTGTGCTGCCCATTTCCTATGTACATGCAGCAATTGGGAAGCCTCCATTTACTGGCAGCCCACATTGGGAAATCAGAGGTGTGCTGCACAATTTTCTGTCCATTGGATAAAAAATCATGGATGTGTCGTACCGGCCCCCCCACCCCTCCAAAGCAGCATGGACTTAGGAAATCTGCCGCTCCTCCATTGGCTTTATACTTACACCGATGCTTTGCTTTCCCATAATCCACTTTTCAGAACAACGATGAGTTCTGCCTCACATACTTCCAAGTGATTTAACCCCCTCCCCCGAGGTCAATTTTGCTAATGAGGAACCTTATCCACACTTATCGGACAACAACAGGAATCATCCACATGATTCCCCACCCACATCGGCAAAGACTCAACTATTCCAAAGTTCTTCTGGCTAGCCTCCCACCCTCCACCCACTGTAAACCTGAACTCATCCAAAATCTGCTGTCCGTATTCTATCCCGTACCAAGTCCCACTTGACCATTGCCCTTGTCCTACATTGGCATCTGGTCTCCCACTGCTTCAAATTTAAAATTCCCTTCCTTGTGTTTAAATCTCTTTGTGGCCTTGGCCATCCTTATTACATCTTTAGCCTCCTCCCACCCTACAATCACCCCCACTCCTTCAATCTCTCCGTTCCTCTGACTCTGGCCTCTTATGCAACCCTCCTTCCCTTCATCCCACTATTGGTGGCAGTGCCTTCAATTGCTTTGGTCCCATGCACTGGAATTCCCTCCCCAAGTCTCTCTACCTCTCCGTGTCTCTTTCCTCCTTTAAGATCCTCCTTAAAACTCAGCTCTTTAACTAAGATTTTTGTCATCCCTTTTTCTTTGAGTCAGCATCCATTTTTCCCATACACCTCTTTGATGTGATTTGGGATGTTATTCGACATTAAAGGCTATATATTATCTAATACAAGTTGCTTTTGTTATGCTTCCCCACTTATTTATTATCTTAATTTTTGTATACTATTAAATTAATCTTACACCAATTTAAAAGCAGTCTTCTCCGACAGATGTTCTGGATTAATAGAATTGCCTCTTTGATGTCTGACATTCGTAGAGTCAATCCAGTAACAGAACTAAGTAAATGGGAGGTAAATCAGGTTTTGGGTGTGTAATTCTCCCACCCGATTTTCCTCCACGTGGTACACTCAGGCTGTAAGGACAAATATCTACCCCACTTATTGCTATTTTTCCGAAGAGTTATTACACCCAGTGTTCTACGCTGTCTGCTGTATCTCCTCTACCTATCGGCTGCAAACCTTTAATGGATGGTCTTGTCCATTTTCTTCAGATCTGGGCAACATTGAATTTACTCCTGAGGGTCCATACGAGCTGTTTCTTGATGATGATCTGAACATTTCGTGCTACATCAACAGTTCAGTGACTCCGCATTACAGATGGACTAAGGTAATTACCTCACTGATAGAAAACAAAAGGAGAATACTTTTAAAGCTTTAAAATATTAATGATGTTCTAATTTTATATCCTGAAGCAATCATTAGTTATTTTTCCTTGTTTGTTCGGTTGAGCAGATATAGATTAATATGGAGCAGATACAAGATCTCCAGAGACATTGGGGGTCAAATTGGATAGCACCTGAAAACAGGTGCAGGGATCGCGATCTGTGATTACCCCGTGCCCGTTCAATGTGATGCAGGCAGAATGCCAACTTCGTGCTGCCTGCTCAGTACCATGATTGCAGCGTGCAGCCAGCGCTAACCGTGCTGTTGAGTGGCTGCACGCCTCAGCAGGGAGCCCAAAATTGTGAGAGGCTGGCACGAGTTAAAGTGAGGCTGCACTACTGCAAGCCAGCCTGCACCTCTTAAAGGGGGAGGTACATTGTGACTGGAGCAGGTGGTGGAAGTTCTTGTACAAGTCACTTTGACATGGAAAAAGACTGAATAATGGCACAACATGGGAGCGAGCGTGCTCCAAGGTTCTCGGACACTGTACTAGAGGCCTTGGTGGAGGAAGTAGAAAGGAGGAGAGAAGTGCTGTATCCACAGGAGGCCCTCCAGACAAACGCTTGGAAGGCAGTGGGACCAGATAGCCGTGGTGGTCAATGCCAGGAGTCAAGCTCTGAAGACCTGGATGCAGTGCTGCAAAACGTTCAATGACCTCACATGAGTGGTAAAGGTTAGTGAATTCATCTTCAAATGTCATATCCCACCATCTGCACCACTAGCCTCACACAATGCTCAATGCACCACACCCCATCACTCACCTACCAACAATCTCTATCAATCAGGACTCATAACTAACATTCATAGCTTCACCTCACGCTCACACACTTAGCACTGCTGCAAGCCTCACACTCACATTTCACAGCTTGCACATACTGCCAGCTATTCAGACATTACAGCCACATCACTCAAACAGATTGCACCACACTTATTGACACACTTCTTTCTCTCTTGCAGGACAAGGTAGCACACAAACGGAGGCAGCAGAAATTAACTGGCAGGGGACAGGCATGTCTGCATGTCCGAACCCCAATGGAGGAGACGTGCTTACCATCATTAGAGCGGCCATCTGAGGCCGTGCCATGGCGGGGTTGAGCAGGGAAGTTGAAAGTATGCCTGATGATGATGGTATCCTCATATCTACTCCTCCTTCTCACATCCCACTTACCCTCATCCCACAATCCCTTCTGATTTAAAAGCTGCAGATGGTGTAAGCATGCACCTCTTGCTTTCCCCCCTTCCCTCACCACAACCGTACACTTGTGCCTCTCTCCTTTCAGATACCCAAGAACTGTAACCTGGCCAGGCAGTGGTGGAAGAGCAACTGATGATGAAGCTCATCAGCTGCTCACCGTATAGCTGGTGGCAAGGGCTGTGCCCTCATGATAGCGAGGTTGTGCAGCATGCAGCAGAGCACCACGAATTTTGACACCCACTCTGCCGAGTACTGCAGGGCTCCTCCCGAGCAGTCCAGACTGCAGATGTGTTGCTGTAGAAGTGTTGTTTCAGCATGCCAATACTCTGCTCTATCACATTTTGTGTGGCAGCATGGCTTTCGTTGTATGCATGCTGCGCACGTGTGCATGGGTTCCGCACCGGAGTCAAGAGCCATGTCATCAGCAGGTAGCCCTTGTCACCCAGTAGCCATCTTTTGGTTTGTCGTGATGGCTCAAATGCAGATGGCACAGCGGACTGGTGCAGAATGAAGGCATCATGACTGCTGCCAGGATACCGGGCATTGACTTGCATGATTCATAGAATCATAGAAAGTTACAGCACGGAAGGAGGCCATTTCGGCCCATCGTGTCCGCGCCGGCCAACAAAGAGCTATCCAGCCTAATCCCACTTCCCAGCTCTTGGTCCATAGCCCTGCAGGTTACAGCATCCCACGTGCACATCCTAGTACTTTTTAAATGTGGTTAGGGTTTCTGCCTCTACCACCCATTCAGGCAGTGAGTTTCAGACTCCCACAACCCTCTGGGTGAAGACATTTCCCATCAAATCCCCTCTAAACCTTCCACCAATTACTTTAAATCTGTGCCCCCTCTGCTAAGGGAAATAGGTCCTTTCTATCCACTTTATCTAGGCCCCTCATAATTTTATACACCTCAATAAGTTCTCCCCTCAGCCTCCTCTGTTCCAAGGAAAACAAACCCAGCCTATCCAGTCTTTCCTCATAGTTAGGATTCTCTACTCCCGGCAACATCCTTGTAAATCTCCTCTGTACCCTCTCTAGTGCAATCACATCTTTCCTGTAATGTGGTGACCAGAACTGCACGCAGTACTCTAGCTGAGGCCTAACTAGTGTTTTATACAGTTGAAGCATAACCCCCCTGCTCTTGTATTCTATGCCACAGCTAATAAAGGCAAGCATTCCGTATGCCTTCTTAACCACCTTATCTACCTGGCCTGCTACCTTCAGGGAACTGTGGACATGCACTCCAAGGTCCCTTTGTTCCTCTACACTACTCAGTGTCCTACCATTTTATGTGTATTCCCTTTCCTTGTTAGCCCTCCCCAAATGCATTACCTCACACCTTCTCCGGATTGAATTCCATTTGCCACTGTTCTGCCCACCTGACCAATTTATTGATATCTTCCTGCAGTTTACAGCTTCCTTCTTCAGTATCAACCACACAGCTAATTTTAGTATCATCTGCAAACTTCTTAATCATACCCCCTATATTCAAGTCTAGATCATTGATATATACCACAAAAAGCAAGGATTCGCTGCCTATGGTCGCTCACCAGCTGGATGTTGAGGGAGTGGAATCCCTTTTGGTTGGGGTACATCTCAGAGTTGACATGGGGCACCCACAAAGCAATGTGCGTGCAGTCAATGGCACCCTGCACCATGGGGAAGCCTGCAATCCTCGTGAAGCCGCGTGCTCACTCCACCTGCTGCTCTCTGTCCAGAGAGAATGAAATGTAGTCAGTTCTCTTGGAATACAGAGCCTCCGTGACCTTCTTTATGCAACAGTGGACGGCAAACAGTTGCAAATATCTCCAGCTCCAGCTTGGAAAGGGCCCAACGCTTAAAGGTTCATGGACACGGTCATCTTCACAGCCACTGACAATGCAGTTGTAGCTGCAGCAGGTGGCAGATTTCAGTGAGGACGTCCTTACTGAATTGCAGATGTCTCACACATTGTTCCTCTCTAAGGTTCAGGTAGGAAAATTACTCCCTGAACACCATGGGCAGATATGGCCTCCTGCTGAGAGCCTTTCTCCCCCTCCGCCTCCTCCCTCTTCCAGCAGCTTGTCCTGCTCTGCATGACCTCTGTTCAATTTCCAAGTCATGCTGTATTCCAAGGGGAATTCCTACTAGTGCACTCATGTCTGGTTTGTGCAAAAGTCTTGAAGGCCCTTCAGCACCTGCCACATCACTCCCTGGAGATTTTACCAACTTTAAAGAACTCTAGAAAGCACCAAATACTTGTACAATCATAGCAACTACCAATAGAAATCAATCAGCAACTAACCTGAAAGTAGTTGATGATGCCTTTAAATAGCACTATGAGGGGTCCTTCCTGCTGCTGAACGCATGTTCAACTGTGCGAGATTAAAAGAGGGGGTTAACTGTAGTGTTGTGTGCCAAAATGGCAATGCTGGCATCAAATCAGCGTCTGACCTCTAAAGGCACTCCAAAAAATGGACGTTACGGATCCAAATTTGTGCCTGTTGTTTCTGTAAATAAACACTTCTGTTACTTACAGGAGATTACACAACACTGGAATAATAATCCAATATTTCTTCATAGTTTTCAATCAAATCTGAACTGACCACCGGACTAATGAGAGAATTACTGAATGATTTCATTTGTAATAACATTTTCAATTAACGGTGTATTCACAGCACACGTACAATGCTTGTGTGGTGCCGAAACCATTTCACATCAACGCTAAACTTGTGGGACATGAATCAGGTGCCAAGACTCGAACTGGCCCGATGCGAACCCAAGTGAGACTCCCTGCTATCTTCGCTAGTATCAGCTCAGACCCTGACTCCAGATTGAGGCTATATTTACTTTGTAACTGCTACATAGGTGGAAACAAAACCTCTTTGCCCCAACACTACAGTAATGGACGGAATTTCCACGGAAGTTCTCCTGATTGTCTGCCATAACTTCGGTGGAAGATCTGTGGGAACCCCAGAGTAATGCCATTAACTAAAGTTACGGCAGATTGTCGGGACTACCCCCATGGAAATTCAACCCTATACTGTGAATCCACAGTGTGAATTTTACAATTAACATAAGAAAACATAAGACATAAGAAATAGGAGCAGAAATAGGCCATTTGGCCCCGCAAGCCTGCTCCGCCATTCAATAAGATCATGGCTGATCTTGGGCTCAAATCCACTTCCCTGCCCGCTCCCCATAACCCTTCACTCCCTTATCTTGCAAAAATCTGTCTATCTCCACCTTAAATGTATTTAATGACCCAGCCTCCACAGCTCTCTGGGGCAGAGAATTCCACAGATTTATGACCCTCTGAGAGAAGAAATTCCTCCTCATCTCAGTTCTAAAAGGACAACCCTTTATTCTGAGACTGTGCCCCCGAGTTCTAGATTTTCCCACGAGGGGAAACATCCTCTCTGCATCTACCTTGTCGAGCCCCCTCAGTATCTTATATGTTTCAATAAGATCACCTCTCATTCTTCTAAATTCCAAAGAGCATAGGCCCAACCTGCTCAACCTTTCTTCATAAGTCAACCCCCTCATCTCAGGAATCAACTGTATGAATCGTCTCTGAACTGCCTCCAATGCAAGTATATCCTTCCTTAAATAAGGAGACCAAAACTGTATGCAGTACTCAAGGTGTGGTCTCACCAATACCCTGTACAGTTGTAGCAGGACTTCCCTGCTTTTATACTCCAACCCCCTTGCAATAAAGGCCAACATTTCATTTGCCTTTTTGATTACTTGCTGCACCTGCATGCTAACTTTTTGTGTTTCATGCACAAGGACCCCCAGGTCCCTCTGAACTGTAGCATTTTGTAATCTCTCTCCATTTAAATAATAATTAGCTTTTTTATTTTTCCTGCCAAAGTGGATAACCTCGCACTTTCCCACATTATACTCCATCTGCCAAATGTTTGCACACTCACTTAGCCTGTCTATATCCCTTTGCAGATTCTTTGAGTCCTCTGCACAACTTGCTTTCCCAGCCATCTTTGTATCATCCGCAAACTTGGCTACATTACACTCGGTCCCTTCATCCAAGTCATTAATGTAGATTGTAAATAGTTGAGGCCCCAGCACCAATCCCTGTGGCATCCCACTAGTTACTGTTTGCCAACCGGAAAATGACCCATTTATCCCGACTCTCTGCTTTCTGTTAGTTAGCCAATTCTGTATCCATGCTAATATATTACCCCCAACTCCGTGAGCTCTTATCTTATGCAGTAACCTTTTATGTGGCACCTTATCGAATGCCTTCTGGAAATCCAAATACACCACATCCACTGGTTCACCTTTGTCTAGCCTGCTTGTTACATCCTCAAAGAATTCTAGCAAATTTGTTAAACATGATTTCCCTTTCATAAAACCATGCTGACTCTGCTTGACTGCATTATGATTTTCCAAATGCCCTGCTACTGCTTCCTTAATGAAGGACTCCAGCATTTTCCCAACGACAGATGTTAGGCTGACTAATTTACTGATCCCAATGCAGAGTTTTGTGTGAGGGAAAGTGCACGACAGGAGTGGAGGTCAGCATACCTGATCCGTGCCTCACCCAATTATCTGGTTATTCATTTCAATGGAGGGAAAATTGTGCGGGTCGTGAATCAGACGCCAGTCAATCTGACTGAATTCCTGACACGTGCTCCCATTGTGCGGAACTCTGCACTGTGGGAATGTACTGTCACTTGAGCTCACATGATGTGAAATGTAGTGAACAGAGGGAAAGCTTCCTCCATTCTTTACCTTGAAAAACAAGGTATTTTTTTCCACACACAACAGCTGAGGTGACTCATATCTGAGCAAAACTTTTGTACACAGAATTTTTTTATCTGGCTTCCACCTTGGTAGAGTTAGAAATATAAATTTTAACCAAAAGTCATGCGATTGCACCAAACGGCCTGTGGATGAGAAGCCACCTAAGACATATGGGGCTGGATTTTTAACATGCTGCTTGGACGTAAATTGACATTGTGAATAGACCGTCCCATTATGGAAACCGCCTGATTTTCCTTTCCATTGGTTTTACGTCCGGGCGGCAAGTTAGAAATCTACACCCGGTGGTATAAAAATGAGAAAGCTGTGACTTCACCCATAAATACAGGTGTAAAAAAAAACATATAGGCCTGGAAATTGGAGATCATTAAAAACCTGCAGGCTGGAGTTAATGGCTGCTGAAATTGATGGCGCTGGCAGGACCGGGATACTCATGCTGGTTGCTAATTAACATTAGCCCAGCGCCAAACGCAGTGTGCAAGGCCGTTTTTGTGGCTTTAGTCCCGGCAGGAGGCCCAATGTAGCGTGCCTGCAGCATCATTGCAGCAAGAACCGCTTTCTCTTAAAGCAAGGCTGTCATTTCAGAAAGCAGTGAAGGGAACTGCTTTCTAAAATTAAAAAATTAAAAAAATATCATTTACAGGAAACTTTCGTTTATCCGGCATCGACGGGACTGGCGTGGTGCCGGTTTATCGAAAGTACCGGGTAACAGAGAGTTATATCTACCGAGGCTATTTTTAACAAAGAGACTCCAAGCAGCACGGGAGAATCTACTCATGCTACTGCAATGTTTCGGACTTGCAACAGCGCCAGGAGGCCGAATAGTGGCACTTTTGAAAAGTACCCCTACTGACTAAATCGGCGTTCGCGGACTCTGACTCGGACTCGGGATCGGCAACATTGCCGGTTATTTGAGAGGATTTTTCGGAGCACTCGGCGTTCGCAGAGACTCGACTGCGACTCGGCAACATTGCCGGTTATTTGAGAGGCGTTTTCGGAGGATGATTTTTGCCGGTTAAGCGAGAATTCCGGATATTTGGGTGCCGGATAAACGAAAGTTTCCTGTATAAAGTTTTTAGCCCTCACAGCTCAACTGCCCTCTGGAAAAAAATTAACATTAAGAAGAATTCCCAATTGGGAGTTTTCAGTTCTTAAAGCTGAATTCCCTTCCGCAACTAAAAAATGGTAAAAGTTCCTCAGCACTAACACAAATGGCACAACAGGCCAGGGAAGAGGCACTCAGGGTCTCACACACAGCACTCCAGCTTTGTGCAGGGGGTCAACACTGGCAGAGAGGTCCTCTACCCACAGGGGCCAGGAGGCCCTCCAGAAAGAATGATGTGGCACCACATCACCGAGGCCATCACTGCCAGCAGTGTCACCCCCACCACCTGGCTCCACTGCCCAAAGAAGCTTCATGACCTCAGACCAATGGTCAAGGTCAGTGAATGCATCTTCAAAAACCATCCCCTACCAACTGCACCACTAGCCTCACACACTGCTCAATGCACAAACCCCGCCCCCCCCCTCCACCCAATCACTCACCTACCAAAATCTGTACAATCACAAGGCACACCTCACATTCTTAGCTTCACCTCACTCCCTTGGAGGAGACCCTGCTGGCCGTTCTTGGCAGGGGCTGAAAGGATACATGATGCTGGTATCCTCTTACATTATCCTCCTTCTGGCATGCACCTCTTGCTTTCCCACCCTCCCATCACCACAACCTCACCTTTGTGCCTTCCTCATTTCACACATCCAAGAAATGCAGCCTGTCCAGCCAGTGGTTGACCAAGAAGAGGGAGAGAAGAGTAAAGAAGAAGAGGAGAAACACCGGCACTCGATTTCACACTCCCAACCACCAGCTCCTCAAGGGCGACTTGCAAGGCCATTTGCAGTGAACCCCACTGAAAGTCAGCAGACTTCCACCAGCCATGCTGTAGCCACTGGTGTAGCACTGCGTGACCTCAGCAGGATAGGCAAAGGAACACAAAAGACAGTCACTAAGGAAATGCATAAGGGTGATTAGTTGATTTCTTGGATAGATAGATGTATTGGATTGGAAAGCTTGCTGGTGAGATCACACCTGGAGTATTGTGTACAGTTTTGGTCTCCTTACCTAAGGAAGGATATACTTGCCATAGAGGGAGTGCAACAAAGGTTCACCAGACTGGTTCCTGGGATGGGGAGATTGTCCTATGAGGAGAGATTGAGTAGACTAGGCCTAGATTTTCTAGAGTTTAGAAGAATTAGAGGTGATCTCATTGAAACATACAAAATTCTTACAGGGCTTGACAGGGTAGATGCAGGGAGGATGTTTCCCCTGGCTGGGGAGTCTAGAACCAGGGGTCACAGTCTCAGAATAAGGGGTCGACCACATAGGACTGCGTTGAGGAGAAATGTCTTCACTCAGAGGGTGGTGAATCTTTGGAGTTCTCTACCCCAGAGGGCTGTGGAGGCTCAGTCGTTGAGTATAGTCAAGACAGAGATCGATAGATTTTTGACTATTAAGGTAATCAAAGGATATGGGGATAGTGCAGGAAAGTGGAGATGAGGTAGAAGATCAGCCATGATCTTATTGAATAGCGGAGCAGGCTCGAAGGGCCAAATGGCCTACTCTTGTTCCTTTTTCTTATGTTCTCATGTTCTTTGTGGTGGCTTTTATTTCAGCATTGTGGCCAAGAGGATGCTGTGATGGTCAGTAACAGAGGGAAAGTAAGATGTGGGACAAATGTTGAAAGGGGAATTGGGGTTGTGGTCACTGGTACTGCAGGGGGATGATTCCATCCCGATATACCAGTCAGAAAGAGGCTGTCTGGGTTGCATCCTTCCTTCTGCTTCCTCCTCTTCTGCGTCTTCCTCTTCTGCGTCTTCCTCTTCCCTCTGCGAGCGGATGTTGGAACACTGAAATAAAAGCATAAAATGCTGGAAATACTCAGCAGGTCAGGCAGCATCTCGACCTGAGACGTGAACTCTGTTTCTCTCACCACGGATGCTGCCTGACATGCTGAGTATTTGCAGCATTTTTTATCTTCTCAGAGGTCTTGCAAGCATCCAGCAGCACTCCTGCACTCCCTGCACACTTAAAAACTTTTACCATGTATTGCACCAAGCCACTACTACAACAAAATACAAAAAAATCCAATCCAAATGCTTAAATGCAAACTTACCTGAACGATGTGTGTGTCCCTTTAAGAAGTGCTGACAGCGTCTCTGTCAGTCTGCTGCATGCATGCTTTTCAGAGCGAGCTTAGGACCCAGTGCTAAACTCAGTGCAAAGGTCCAAGTTCGCAGAGCGTGACGTTCAGTCGGCATTGCACGCCGAATGACGTCATGCTCTCCATATTTGCATCTCAAGGGCCAGCGCTGCTATCGATAGCGCGAAGGCCCTCACCAAAATGGCGGCTGCTGAGTCCCGCACCAGAGAAGGGCGTTCAAGTGGCGGCTGCAATTTTTTCGAGGATTGTGGCGGTAAGTAGCCCAATTTCTGGGCTATAGGATTTCATTACATTTAGAGAGAACATTCACTTAAATATTTATTAATATTTTTAATGACAATTTCTGCAATTAACATTACAAATGCATAACTCTTTTTATACAATACCAGACCTGAGCTTAAAAAAATTGAGAAAGATACTTAACTCACTTTTATGCATATCTTTGCATTTTTCCAAATTCACTTTTGCAGTAGGGTATATTTTACGAATTTACCCTCCCAGCATGGAGCTTCACCCATTGGGAGTGCATAATGCCAGAAAAATCTTGCAGGGCCTACTGACCTCCATGCCTAAATTCTCCTTCTGCGCGACTCCATGTTGAAAGTGTGACTTTGTAAAATGACCCCTAATATTTGTACTTATACTAAGGCTGGAGTAGGCGTTGATGCATGTGAACGACATGGAACATTTTGGGCCATTTTATCCTCCAACAGTCAAGTCTGATATATGTAATGGGGGAGGGAGGGCAGGAGTCAGCCAATGGCAGCATGGGCTAAGTGCATGATGGGAGTCATATCGGGAATTTGGACATGAAGGTCAGCTTGAATTCCCGATGTGCACTCATGTTGTGCAAAGCTCTGTGCATGAGTGCTAAATGGTAAACTGACGATAGAGCCGCCGCCAACTTGTCGCTAAATTTTAGGCAATACGTTGGCCTGGGCTCCCAAGGTGCCCATTACTCTGCGGGGTATGCCAGTGTCATAAAATTGTGCCTTTTAAAAACAAATTACAGAGTAAATTTTATCTTAGTGCTCTCCAGGCATGGAGCCTCGCCCACTGGGAGCACACATTGGAAAATCGCAAGAGTGCAGCCCTTGATTTTCCACCTGTTCATTTTAATGGAGGTAGGGGGAAAATTGGGAGAAAATCACACAAGGTTATCACTATGTCTGAAAAGGCAACATTACAGTTTATTCCTTAACATTGTGCCTGGATAGAATTAGTGGAAAAAATTAACTCGTCACATTCAAGTGAAGTACATGACAGAAAGTGACACATAGGTGTGAGTGCTGGGGAAGAAACAATTAGAGATGGGATGGATTTTCTGGTTTGCTTAACCCCCACCTGGCTTCACTGAGCTTCAACACAGATCAGAAGAGCTAAATTTGTAGTCAAAGCCTATGTAGTAGTTCAGAATTGATTTGCGTTCCTTGTGACATGGAAAGCTCTGCTGGTTGCAAAATGAGCTGAGGCAGCCCCGGTTGGGAGAATTCAGTGTTTTGGCTCAATACTGTGCTCACCCTGCTTGTACCGATGGTAGTGACAGGCTGCTACAAATCTGAGCTTTTCGACTGTTTCACCGTGTCCAGTTGTACAGCTGAGTGATTCAACTGTTGTGGAAAGTTTGCAAATATCAGACTCCATTTTGAATCCTTTTTTTAGCATTTACATATAAATTCTTGCTTTTTTTTGAAGGTTAATGGGACAGTATCAAATTCCAATCTGTTGACCTTGAAAAATGCAACTGAAGAGACTGCCGGAAAGTACATCTGTGATGCTAATGTTCCAGGGACTAATCTACAACGCAGTTCTTATGTTAGTGTCGTCATTAAAGGTAAGATGTAAGGTGTTAAATTGTCACTTAAGAGTGAGGAGAAACATTAAGAGCAATTTCTTTACACAGAGGGTAACTGGAGCCTCAGTCCAATATTCAAATTGGGGTCCTAAGCTGTACATAGAATCCCAACATAATTTCAATGGGCAGGTGTGCTCCATGCATGCTCCGTCCATTGCTACCAGGGGCAGATCAGCCTAACCAGCAGTCCTTAAAGGGATCACTGCAGGCCGTTCATGAATTCTCCTCCTGGCCCCACAAAAATCTTACAATCCACTGCCGACTCCTCCGAGCCACCTCCCATAATTGCCTCCCCCTCCCTATAACCTGTAACTTCCGTGGAGAAGCCGCCAGATTTCCCAAACACCCCTATCCCCACACCCCCAGTCAGCAAGTTGTTCATGAGCATTGGTTCATTAAAATAGCCCGGGCCTCTCACCAAGGACACTAGGCGGGCAGCCAATTGTCCGCACACTGCCTGCCCGAATTCTGAATATCGGCTCCGTCTTTGGTGAAGGAAAAATAATGAAACAAATAAAATGAAGTTATGCTGCCTCTATAATTTCCCCTGAAGGAGGCTATTTTATCCAAAGGCTTGTAGCGACTCCCAAAACTCTATTCATTAGCATTGCTCATATTATGAGACACATGATTAAACATCAGCACATTCTCCTGGTGAAAATAAATAGGATATTAATTTCTATACGATGTTCTTAAATTGTTTAAGAGCCATGATATGTAATCGATCATCTGTCCTCTGCCGTTGAACCTGTCTAGTTTCTACAGGGCACTGAGGAATCAGCCAGTGATGCTGAAGCTGTGATTTTAATTGAGGAGGCGGGATGGGGACGATACAGCTGGTTTCCGGGTTCCAGTCCTGCTCCCAGCTGCATCCGCTCTGCAGACGTGATTTTACCTTGATTGGCCTTTGTAAGCCCTTACCGGCCAATTAACAGGAAGCGGGTCTGATGACGTCATTTGATGACGCGTCATCAGCCAGTATCCTTAAAGGGACCATGTCCACATGGAGTTTGACAGTTGTTCTGTCAGTGTTCTGCAGCATTGAGGTGCTGCAAACACTGACAAGCACTGCACAAAGGTGAACACTTTCACCCAGGCTCTCCAATGACTTCCTCCATATGCATGCAGGGAGGTTCTCTTCCCTTCCAAGGGTGGAAGAGACCTTCCCAGGATGCCAACTTACCTTGCACCTCCACCCAACCCTCTCTATCTACTTTATCACTTCCCCATCTCACTAGCCACCCCTCACACTCACCCTCATCCTACTGCAAGCATACCAACTAACAACACACAAGGGTAGGCACTTGAGAGGTTTAATCAATGTCCATGTGAAGTTTTTGGTAATGTGTTGTCATACAGTGAAATCTATTTTTCCAACACTGGCCCTTATTGGTCAGATCTGAGCGCACATTGAGAAGTGTCTTACTGAGTTCCAGTGATTGTTCAGTCATAACATCGCCCCCCCCGCCCTGCTATAGTGATGTGTGTGCATGGAATGGCTTGGACATTAAAGGGATGCTTCACAGTGCTGGTGTGGGATGGTGTCAACCTGGCACATCATGTGGCAGCCAGGGCTTACAGCATCAAGTGAAGAAAATCTGGCCGTGGTGATGCCCTGTGTCCAGTGCAGCATCAGGTGATGGTGGCGAAGGTTGGTGATGAGGTTGGTGATGTTGGTGTTGGGACTGATTGTGGAAGGATTCGGAGGACCAAGGTCTGATTGTTTCAATGGCTCCGATGTTGCTGGAATAGATGGCAGCTGCAGATGAGATGACAGAAGCGATCTGTCACTGGTGAGAGAGGTTCTCCCAATGAGGTGGCACTGGACATACAGTTGGATCTAAAAACTTGTAAGCTAAAGAAATCTCTATATGTATTAAAAATGAAGTAACCAACATTTTCTGTGCTCTGAAACTCACCATCTGCAACATGGCATCCTTGACACCACTTCTGCAGCTGTCAGCTTATCAGAAACATCAGAGCAGACTCACAACACACCAGGTTGAGCTGGCGTGTTCCCCGAACGGTGAGTAATCAGTGGGGGAGAAGGTAAAATTACAAGTAAGCCTCAAAATACTCTTAAATTGGCTCTTAACAAGCCATTTAACAAGCTGAATTGTCTCCACCACCGCTTGGTGTCGGGTCAGTTCTGCGTTGACAGACCCGACACCTGGGAGACTCGCGTGGAGGTGGGTTGACAATGTGTTAGTGCTAGTCAGAATAGAAATAGAAGGATATTTCAGATGAATATGTGGCTAGAGGAATGGTGCAAGGGGGAGGGATTCAAATTCCTGGGACATTGGAACCAGTTCTGGGGGAGGTGGGACCAGTACAAACTGGACGGTTTGCACCTGGGTGGGACCGGGACTGATGTCCTAGGGGGAGTGTTTGCTAGTGCTGTTGGGGAGGGTTTTAAACTAAAATGGCAGGGGGTTGGGAACCTGTGCAGGGAGACAGAGGAAAGGGAATCAAGGATAGAAACAAAAGACAGGAAGGAGAAAAGCAAAAGTGGAAGGCAGAGAAATCAAGGGTGTAAATCAAACAGGGCTACAGTAAATAATAATTCTAAAAGGACTAAGAGTGTTAAAAAAACAAGCCTGAAGGCTTTGTGTCTTAATGCGAGGAGCATTC
This sequence comes from Squalus acanthias, assembly GCA_030390025.1. NCBI lineage: Eukaryota > Metazoa > Chordata > Chondrichthyes > Squaliformes > Squalidae > Squalus > Squalus acanthias. Next base: position 93,927,267 of record CM059431.1, read on the forward strand.
GTAATAAGGTGGATGAATTAGCTGCGCAAATAGATGTAAACGGATGTGATATAATTGGGATTATGGAGACATGGCTCCAGGGTGATGAAGGCTGGGAATTCAACATCCAGGGGTATTCAATATTCAGGAAGGACAGGCAAAAAGGAAAAGGAGGTGGGATAGCATTGCTGGTTAAAGAGGAGATTAACACAATTGTAAGGAAGGATATTAGCTCTGATGATGTGGAATCTGTATGGGCAGAGCTGAGAAATACCAAGGGGCAGAAAACGTTAGTGGGATGTGTTTTCAGACCCCCAAACAGTAATGCTGAGGTTGGGGATGACATTAAATGGGAAATTAGAGATGCGTGCAATAAGGGCACAGCAGTTATCATGGGTGACTTTAATCTACATATAGATTGGGCTAACTAAATTAGTAACAATACTGTGGAGGAGGAATTCCTAGAGTGTATACGGGATGGTTTCCTGGACCAATATGTCGAGGAACCAACTAGAGATCAGGTTTTATGTAATGAGAAAGGATTAATTAGCAATCTTGTTGTGCGAGGCCCCTTGGGGAGGAGCGATCATAATATGATAGAATTCTTCATTAAGATGGAGAGTGAAGTAGTTGACTCAGAGACTAGGGTCCTGAATTTAAATAAAGGAAACTACAATGGTATGAGGCGTGAGTTGGCTAGGATGGATTGGGGAGCGTTACTTAAAGGGTTGACGGTGGATAGGCAATGGCAAATATTTAAAGATCGCATGGATGAACTGCAGAATTTGTTCATCCCTGTTTGGCATAAAAATAAAACAAAAAAGGTGACTCAACCGTGGCTAACAAGGGAAATTAGGGATAGCATAAGGTCACAGTCTAAGGATAAGGGGTAAGCCATTTAGGACTGAGATGAGAAGGAATTTCTTCACCCAGAGAGTGGTGAACTTGTGGAATTCTCTACCTCAGAAGGCAGTTGAGGCCAATTCATTAAATATATTCAAGAAGGAGTTAGATATATTTCTTAAGGCTAAAGGGATCAAGGGATATGGGGAGAAAGCAGGGACAGGGTACTGAATTTGGATGATCAGCCATGATCTCATTTAATGGCGGAACAGGCTCCAGGGGCCGAATGGCCTACTCCTGCTCCTATCTTCTTTGTTTCTATGTTTCCTACCCGCTGCCAATCTTTGCGATCTTGACAGCGGTCCCGCCTCCAAACCTCGGATCCGTTGCCCCCTCAGCGCGATTAAATTCGCGGCCTTAGACTCCAATTGAATCCCATCACTGCATTGAGTGATAAGTATGTAGCCTTACTTCTTGGTGGATGCTGTGCCATTTTGTTCACCTATCTTGCCTCTGGAAGTATACTTAGCTGAAAATACAGATATAAAAGTGTCAGTGATAAATCTCAGAGGCCAGGCTGCAATCTGTTTATCCAAGGTAAAAGGCGACCGTAGACGGGGAGGGGAAAGCAGAAGAAGTTCAGTTGTTTCTGACTTGCCCCTCTTGATCCAGAAAAGCTGCCATCAGAAATGGCAATGAAATAAAAGTAAATAAGTTGGTTAACAGCAAACAATGTTTCAAAAAGTGCCAAGGGAAAGCTGCCTTTCTTTTTATTAAAAAGCCCCAAAGATGATGCATGCTTGGAAGAGAAGTCTCAGGGTGATCTGACTGAAATAGTCAAGATCCTAAAGGGGAACAAAAAGATAATCATCAATATGTGTAATATAGTCACAGATTCTGCAACAAGAGGGCATAGCCTTAAATTTAGGAGAGGGTAAAAAGACAGATTAAACTGCTTCACAGAGGATGATGACATTATGGGATAGGCTGCTAAGGGAGGCAGTGGGGCTGATCACATCAGCAAGGTTAAGAGACTGTTGGATAAGTATCTGTTGAAAGGTGTGATTGAGAGGTGTGGGAGGTATTGTGGAGATGATATTTCCTAAACACGGGTTGGTCAGATGTTCTTTTTGGGTAATGCACCTATGTTCCTATGTTTAAATTTACTTACTTTGACTTGTATACATTTATAGAAAACTTCAGTAAATTTACATTCTCAGCTTCACAACATCAGGGGTCAGCTTAACCTAACCCGCCCAGCAGGAAATGGACAAATCGGATCCGTTGCCCATTTTACACCCTGCAGCTGCTGAAACCCTCATCCAGGCCTTTGTTACCTCTAGACTTGACTATTCCAATGCACTCCTGGCTGGCCTCCCACATTCTACCTTACGTAAACTTGAGGTCATCCAAAACTCGGCTGCCCTTCAAATCCCTCCATGGCCTCGCCCCTCCCTATCTCTGTAATCTCCTCCAGCCCCACAACCACCCGAGATATCTGCGCTCCTCTAATTCTGCCCTCTTGAGCATCCCTGATTATATTTGCTCAACCATTGGTGGCCGTGCCTTCTGTTGCCTAGGCCCTAAGCTCTGGAATTCCTCTCTGCCTCTCTACCTCTCTTTCCTCCTTTAAGACGCTCCTTAAAACCTCCCTCTTTGACCAAGCTTTTGGTCATCTGCCCTAATTTCTCCTTACGTGGCTCGGTGTCAAATTTTTTGTCTTATAATACTCCTGTGCAGTGCCTTGGGACGTTTTACTACGTTAAAGGTGCTATATAAATACAAGTTATTGTTGTTGTCCCGATTTCACTTTCCATTGAAGTTATTAGAGTAAAATTGTTGGTTTTTAAAACGGGTGGTGATTCGATCCTGTCAGCTTCCCGTTAGGCAGGTTAGATTAAAATTATCCTCAACTACTAGAATATTTATAACCAGAACTGGATGCTCAGAAAAACATAATTATGGAGGAAAAACAGTCTCACCTGTTGCAAGAAATGTTTCCTCACGTGACTGCAACACTTTTCCTCTCCCACTGCAGCACTGACTGAGCTGTCTCCATTGTGACTCGCACTTCCAATATGGTCCTGCCTATTGACCCAGATTCTGGAATATTAAATAATAGGAAATATTTCACATTATAAAGTGTTAATCAATGAATCCCATAGCAATCAGCATAGGTTTACCTGTGTAAAACCTTTTTATTTAATAAAAGTGAGTGTATAACTGTTAAGATATTATTGGTCCAATACCTCTCATAGACCCTAAAATATCCCCATCACAGGAGAGCCTCTGGGAAGGGAATCCCCTCCATTTATACCTGCTGAAAAATATGATACATTTACAAAAGAGAACTTATTTTATTCTTGCAAATCTCCCATGGCATTGCTCAGAGTGAGTTGAACGATACACTGGGCTCGATTTTGTCAATGGGGACGTGATGGAGGCGGGACTCCCACTTTTTGGGTTGTAGTCCCGCCTCCGTCGATTTGTGGCCAACCCATGCTACTTTCCCTTGATTGACCTTGTTAAGCCCGCCCAGCGGGCTCAGCAGGCCAATTAAGGGACACCTGGATACTGGTGACTGTCAGCGATTGACATTTCATCTGTCAAGAGCTTTTGACAGATGAAATATCAGCGTTTGACAGCTCTGTGAAGCTGTCAAATACTGACAATCTGTCTTCTAACTTGAGTCCTTCTACTCAGACTCAGTTAGAGAGCTCTCCAGACCAGAAAGCAGAGGCTGCAGCTTTTGACAGCTCAGCGGCCATTCTGCTTTCTGTGCCGGTGAGCTGAGGGACTCCCGAGAACTGAAGGGAGGAAGCCTGGAGGAGAAAGTAAAGGTAAGTAAAACTTATTAAAACACTTTACACACACTAAACACACTTACCTCTGCACTCATGCACCCATCACTCACCTGTGCACCGGACATCTCGACCCCTCCAAGCCCTGCAGACCGACGGTCCGCCTCGCTAACTTGGCGTGGTTTGGAGCCGTCGGGCAGCCCACACTTCAGGGCTAAAAATAGGGATTAGCCAAAAAATTGCCTGTTAACTACCTGTTAACAGGCAATTAATTGGCACTAATCCCCTTCCCGCCTCGGGGAGGCGACTCCCAGCACAGGTCGGGTACCCGCCTCCTGGGACATTGGCATGGAGGTGGGTTGGGGGCGGGATGGGTACGTGCACCCCGAATCTGCAATTTTCCCACCACTCCCGCCTCCAAACCCGCCTCCACGGGGCTTGGAAAATCGAGCCCACTGTTTAATACTATCCATTAAGTGTGACAGGTAAAGTGTTGCAGAAAGCAAGAGTGATCCTTTCAGGAAGTCAGCACTATACATAGAACATAGAACATAGAACAGTACAGCACAGTACAGGCCCTTCGGCCCTCGATGTTGTGCCGAGCATTGTCCGAAACCAAGATCAAGCTATCCCACTCCCTATCATTCTGGTGTGCTCCATGTGCTTATCCAATAACCGCTTGAAAGTTCCTAAAGTGTCCGACTCCACTATCACAGCAGGCAGTCCATTCCACACCCCAACCACTCTCTGAGTAAAGAATCTACCTCGGACATCCCTTCTATATCTCCCCCCATGCACCTTATAGTTATGCCCCCTTGTAACAGCTACATCCACCAGAGGAAATAGTCTCTGAACATCCACTCTATCTATCCCCCTCATCATCTTATAAACCTCTATTAAGTCGCCTCACAACCTCCTCCGCTCTAAAGAGAAAAGCCCTAGCTCCCTCAATCTTTCCTCATAAGACCTCCCCCCCCAAACAAGGCAGCATCCTGGTAAATCTCCTTTGCACTCTTTCCAATGCTTCCACGTCCTTCCTATAGTGAGGTGACCAGAACTGCACACAATATTCCAAATGTGGTCTCACCAAGGTCCTGTACAGTTGCAGCATAACCTCACGGTTCTTAAACTCAAACCCCTTGTTAATTAACGCTAACACACTATAGGCCTTCTTTACTGCTCTATCCACTTGAGTGGCAACCTTCAGAGATCTGTGGATATGAACCCCCAGATCCCTCTGTTCCTCCACGTTCCTCAGAACCCTGCCGTTGACCCTGTAATCCTTATTCAAATTTTCCCTACCAAAATGAATCACCTCGCCCTTATCAGGGTTAAATTCCATCTGCCATTTTTCGGCCCAGCTCTGCATCCTATCAATGTCTCTTTGCAGCCTACAACAGCCCTCCACCTCATCCACTACTCCACCAATCTTGGTGTCATCAGCAAATTTACTGATCCACCCTTCAGTCCCCTCCTCCAAGTCATTGATAAAAATCACAAACAGCAGAGGACCCAGCACCGACCCCTGTGGCACACCGCTGGTAACTGGTCTCCAGTCCGAAAATTTTCCATCCACCACCACCCTCTGCCTTCTATGAGATAAAAATGAGAAGTCGCACAACACCAGGTTATAGTCCAACAGATTTATTTAAAATTACAAGCTTTCGGAGCTGTCGCCCCTTCCTCAGGTAGAGTTACTCCACATCATGACTTCTATGAGATAGCCAGTTACTTATCCAATCGGCCAAATTTCCCTCTATCCCACAACTCCTTACTTTCTTCATGAGCCGACCATGGGGAACCTTATCAAACGCCTTACTAAAATCCATGTATACGACATCAACTGCTCTACCTTCATCTACACACTTAGTTACCTCCTCAAAGAATTCAATCAAATTTGTCAGGCAAGACTTACCCTTCACGAATCCGTGTTGACTATCCTGGATTAAGTTGCATCTTTCCAAATGGTCATAAATCCTATCCCTCAGGACCTTTTCCATTATCTTACCAACCACCGAAGTAAGACTAACCGGCCTATAATTACCAGGGTCATTCCTATTTCCTTTCTTGAAGAGAGGAACAACATTCGCCACTCTCCAGTCCTCTGGCACCATCCCCGTGGACAGTGAGGACCTAAAGATCAAAGCCAAAGGCTCTGCAATCTCCTCCCTTGCCTCCCAAAGAATCCTAGGATATATCCCATCTGGCCCAGGGGACTTATCGACCCTCAGGTTCTTCAAAATTGCTAAAACATCTTCCCTCAGAACATCTACCTCCTCCAGCCTATCCACCTTTATCACACTCTCATCCTCAAAAACATGGCCCCTTTCCTCGGTGAACACTGACGAAAAGTATTCATTCATCACCTCTCCTATCTCTTCTGACTCCATGCACAAGTTCCCACTACTGTCCTTGACCGGCCCTACCCTCACCCTGGTCATTCTTTTATTTCTCACATAAGAGTAAAAATGCTTGGGGTGGACAGGAGCAATGCACCTGAAATGTGCCTGCCCAGGTCGAGCTATGACCAATTTTCATGCCTCAGCCCATTAACATGGCCGGAGGCTTGTCCCTGGCACAGGTCTGCCCCCGAGAGACTGGCAGCTGCAGACCTGGCTACCAGCATCAAATTCCTCTGGCTATTGCTGGAGAACAGAAGGTCCCACTGCCCGGGGAACAAGATGGAAAAGCTTTAACAATTCTTCTACTTCCACCTAATCTCTCCTTGTCTAGCTGAATGTCCACTTTTTTCCTTCAGCTTAAGTAAAGCGCCTTTGGACAAATCAATGCAAGTTGTTGTTGTTGTTGTTGGTTCTGTGGTCCTCTTCAGCTTGCTGCCAGGTCCCTCTCAGACCCTCTCGTCTATGGGGGAGCTCCAACACAAGCCCTCCACCTGCTCCCTATGTCTGAGGAAATAGAGGTTCGAGGCCAGAGGAACACCCCCTCCAACCTCATTAGCATTTTAGAATCATAGAATCAACAAAATTGCTTTTTTGACCTTCCTCCTCCGCCCCTGTACAGCTGAGCCATGCATGGTGCTGTGGACTTGGCTCTGGCTGTACTCGCCAGAGGAACCATGAATGAGTTAGAGAGCAAAATGCACTCCGGGGACTCCTGCACTACCTGCCTGATCCTCCTTGTCTGTCTGGCAGTCACCCATTCCCTCTCTGCCTGCAAACTCTTAAACTGCGGGGTGACCGCCTCCTGAAACATGTTATCCATGTAGCTCTCAGCCTCGCGGATGCACCGCAGTGATGCCAACCGTTGCTCAAGCTCCGAAACCCGGAGCTCGAACTCCTCCAGCTGGCGACACTCCCTGCACATGTGGTTGCCCAGGACACGAGAAGCATCCTGGACTTCCCACATGGCACAAGATGTCCATTTGACAGGACTGAGGTGCCCTGCCATGCCTCTATTTATCAGACTATTAACTAAACTTCTTAGTTTAACCTATTGCCCTAATTTAGAGAGAAAACAAGACAAAATTATTTACTCATGTTTAACAAGAATCACTGAGATACTAAACACAAAGAACCTAAATATTAGGGGGGGGAAATTGCTCGCGCCTACATTTGGCGCCCCTGAAAAAGTTAGCGCCCCTGCGCCTGAAATTCAATGGTAGCATCCCAAGCAGGAGGCGGGGTGCTACTGGAAACAATCCCCCTCCCTCTTGGGGCGCTCCCATTGAATATCGCGGCGCTACGTGCAGCAGCGCCACGCACGTCGGCACGTAGCGCCGCAGTACTGCAGGCCTCCCTCCCCTGATTAAAGGGGAGGGGTCTAGCACAATGCACACCGGGGCCTTGCTGGAGAGCCCTGGCACTCAAGAGAAGTGCTGGGCTGACGGATCGCAGCCAGAGGCCAGAGGGGGCAGATGCTGGCAGGCAGCCCCAAAAAAATGGCCTCCCGGCACCTGCCCTTTAATTATCGTCGCCCTGGCTGCAAAAACGCCACCCTGACCCTGTCAGACATAGCGTCCAGCGGTAAGTCAGGGGGCGTGAGCCAAGTTTGCAGCCAGGGCGCAAGCGGAGCGCTGCGCACGGTGATGATGTCATCGCCGGAGGCGCAGCGCCGCGGGGCGCTACCAGCTACCGCCGCTACTAACCACTGCTGAATTTCGCAGGCGGCGTTAGCAATGCCAGCGCCCGGACGCTAGTTGCTTTGAATTTTTCCCCCTAGATATCTAGATACTTAACTTAGAATCCTGGTTTTACTCCTCCTTTTGAGTTGGACGTGAGAAATCGCCTTCATCCTCGCCACCAAATTCCGACTAACACCAAATTCTTCTACTCTGCTTGCGATCCACTCCGATTGTGATTCACCCAGATCTGTCTCCAAGCTTTGTGCTCAAACATTTTAGTGACAGCCCTGTATCTACTGCAAGCAGAGGCCCAGCGGTAAAGCCCCAGTAATCCTGGGGCAGTGTAAAGGTGAGGCAACCTGGTGTAACAACTCTACATAGAAATATATAGAAGTTACAACATGGAAACAGGCTAGTGACAGCCAGTGGCTCAGTTGGTAGCACTCTCACCTCTATGTCAGAAGGTTGTGTGGTTCAAGTCCCACCCCAGAGACTTGAGCACAAAAACTCTCGGCTGTCACTCCAGTGCAGTGCTGAGGGAGTGCTGCACTGTTGGAGGTGCCCTCTTTCAGATGAGACATTAAACCAAGGCTGCTCTCTCAGGTGGATGTAAAAGATCCCATGGCACTGTTTCAAAGATTGTTCTGGCCAATATTTATCCCTCAATCTACATCATTAAAAAACCCCAGATTATCTGGTCATTATCACATTGCTGCTTGCTGAGCGCAAATTGGCTGCTGCGTTTTCTACACTTCAAAAAGTACTTCATTGGCTGTAAAGCACTTTGGGACGTCCGGTGGTCGTGAAAGGCGCTGTATAAATGCAAGTTTTTCTTTTATTCGGCCCAACTAGTCCGTGTTGGCGTTTACCCTCCAACGTGAGCAAATAGTTCCAATTACATTTACCCTCCCTGTTCCAATATTGCCTCAACCCCTTTTCCTTGGTCCACCCTTCTAATTTAATCTTGAATGTTGCTCTCTTGCATCTATTTTCCTGATGTTAGTACCTGGAAAATGGCCACTCCCTAGGTCAACGGTCTGTAAAATTTAGACCGTCAGTGCAGCAAGAAACTTTCCACCAGGTGTCAATCTGTGCAATACAGGGTGAGTTTGGTGACTGCTTATGAGCATTAAAATTAACCTATTCTTTAAACTGTATAATACAATGACAGCTATCACTGTTGTTTAAATCAGTATGGAAGCCTCACTGAAGAGAGTGATTCTGAAATTTGTTACTACAGTTAGTACAGCCAGTAAGATAACTGCACTGCTTGAGTATGTGACACCCTTTGACTTCATTTATTTACCTCTAAAGGTGCCAGTTTGATGGATGCCAGAGATGAGCCCTGAATTCATATGGTCAGTAGTAAAGGGCTCTGCTAATGAGGACTTCAAAGGTTGTTTGGTGGAATTACTGATACCCTATTGTAACCCTACCTGTCTGGTGGAAACTGGAAAGGTGGGCAGTTAAAAATGAGTAGGTTACTTACCCGCTCGGAACTCGATCCTTTTGTACCATTGCCGATTTCAACCTGCGGAGTTCTGCAGGTGGTGAGTTGTCCGCCTAAAGCAGACACTTGTGAATTTATGCAAATTAAGGTCCTATTAAGTCAATAGGAGCCCGATTACATTTTAACTGGGGGAGCCGTTCCTGCCAGACTGAAGCAAGCCTGCAACTAATCTGCAGACAGAAGAGGCCCTCCAATTGTAAGTGTAAAACTTTCCCTTGTGGAATGTGGAGGAGCAGAAATACCCCACAAGGAAAGAAACGGTTTCCAAAGGCTGCCCGGTCTTTCCCTGCTGCCAGTCACTCTGCGTCCTCTTCCTGCCCATTCCAGAACCATTTAAATGTGACTAGTGGTGTTCCCCAGGGATCTGTACTGGGCCTCAGCTTTTCACTACATTTATCAATGACTTAGATGAAGGAATAGAGAGCCGTATATCAATGTTTGCTAATGACACTAAGTTAAGTGGCACAGTGAATAGTGTAGATGAGAGCAGAAAATTGCACAGGGACATTGATAGATTAAGTGAGTGGACAAAACTATGAAGTTAATCATCCGCTCTGGACCTAAGAATGATAGATCAGAGTATTTTCTAAATGGTGAGAATCTAGGAACTGTGCAAGAACAGAGAGATTTCAGGGTCCATGTACAGAAATCACTGAAAAAGAGTGGGCAGGTACAAAAAATAATTAAAAAGGCTGATTCTCATCTCGGGGGCTGGAATACAAAGAGGTGGAAGTTATGCTGCAGTTACATAAAGCTCTGGTTCGACCACATCTGGAGTACTGTGCTCAGTTCTGGGCACCGCATCTCAGGAAGGACATATGGGCCTTGGATGAGGTGCAGCGCAGATTCACCAGAATGATTCTGGGACTTAGAGGGTTAAATTATGAGGACAGGTTGCATAGACTAGTCTTGTATTCCCTTGAGTAAAGAAGATTAAGGGGTGATCTAATTGAAGTGTTTAAGATAATTAAAGGAGTTGATAGGGTAGATAGAGAGAAGCTATTTCCTCTGGTGGTGGAGTCCAGAACAAGGGGGCATGGATGACATTTAGGCTTGGGCTGATAAGTGGCAAGTAACATTCCTGCCACAGAAGTGCCAGGCAATGACTATCTCTAACAAGAGAGAGCCTAACCACCACCCCTTGACATTCCATGGCATTACCATCGCCGAATCCCCCACCATCAATATCCTGGGCGTCACCATTGACCAGAAACTTGACTGGGCCAGCCACATAAATACTATGGCTACAACAGCAGGTCAGAGGCTGGGTATTCTGCGGCGAGTGTCTCACCTCCTGACTCCCCAAAGCCTTTCCACCATCTACACGGCACCAGTCAGGAGTGTGATGGAATACTCTCCACTTGCCTGGATGAGTGCAGCTCCAATAACACTCAAGAAGCTCGACACCATCCAGGACAAAGCAGCCCGCTTGATTATCGCCCCATCCACCACCTTAAACATTCACTCCCTCCACCACCAGTGTACCGTGGTTACAAGATGCACTGCAGCAACTCGCCAAGGTTTCTTCAACAGCACCTCCCAAACCTGCGATCTCTACCACCTAGAAGGACAAGGGCAGCAGGCGCATGGGAACACCACCACCTCCAAGTTCCCCTCCAGGTTACACACCATCCTGACTTGGAATTATATCACCGTTCCTTCATAGTCGCTGAGTCAAAATCCTGGAACTCCCTACCTAACAGTACTGTGGGAGTACCTTCACCAAACGGACTGCAGCGGTTCACAAAGACGTCTCACTACCACCTTCTCAAGGGCAATTACGGATGGGCAATAAATGCTGGCCTTGCCAGCGACGCCCACATCCCATGAATGAATTTTTAAAAAAACCTTAACATTAGAGCTAAGCTGTTCAAGAGTGATGTCAGGAAGCACTTCTTCACACAAAGAGTAGTGCAAATCTGAAATTCTCTCCCCCCAAAAAGCTGTTGAGGCTAGGTTAATTGAGAATTTCAAAATTGAGATTGATAAATTTTTGTTCGGCAAGCGTATTAAAGGTTATGGAATCAAGGTGGGTAAATGGAGTTTAGATACAGATCAGCCATGATCTAATTGAATGGAGAATCAGACACCAGTGGTTGAATGGCCTACTTCTGTTCCTATGTTCCTGCCTATGTTCCTATGTGACACGGGAGTTAAAATACCACAGCTTGAAACTTAGGCCAATGCTTTCTCCATGTTTTGTGCTTCCATAGTGATCTAGTGGTTAAACACGCATTCAGTTAGTGATGGGGTGTTTCTGAGTCTCATAGGGGGCGATTTTAATGGAGAGCAGGATCGGTGCAGACAGGGACCGAGGAAGATGGGATGCTGTCTGCAGCGTCAGACGTGGGAGATTTTAACAAACGTGTCTCATCTGCATGCTTGCCTTCAGTCTACTGATTGAACCTGACAGGGAGCACTAGCTGGCTGGTGGGTGGGAGTGGGAATTCGGGCAGCAGGAGGCCACCGCTGGAGACCAAAAGGAACGGTCCTCGGCATTAAGGTAAGTGGTTGGAATGAAGGGATATGACGGGTGGAGTGGGAACGAAGCCTGGGGGAGGGGAGGCCCAATGTTTCCTTGTGTGGCCCAGAGGAGCACTTCGGCTTCTCTTGGCCCACAAAGAAACAAAAAAAAGTTAGAAGAAATGAACCTTTCTGGATCTCTTGACACCGTCTGCTCTTCCTGACAGGGCTGGGGTTAAGATTGCAGTTGAGCCCTGATGATGTAATTGGAGCTCAATCTGCATATTTAAAGAAGGACCCTGCTGCCTTCTGGTGGGTGTCCTGCTTGCCTGCTAAAAGCAGGGGGTTAATATCAGGTCCCATGGGAAGGCAGTGGGATTGGAGGGGTAAGTCGCACGGGGCATTTTAATCACTAGCTTGCCCAGTTTCCGTTGTGCGGAGGGGGGATTAAAATTCCTCCTGTAGAGTCTAGTAGTGGGTATGTGACCAGTGCCCTGAAAGTTATGTTGGGCCATGCATATGATTCCTTGGTAATCCAGGGAAGGCCTTCTCCTTCACACACTCTGTACAATTTTGAATGTTCCTAAACTAAATTCTGCCTGAATCTGATGACTTGTCCCTAATGGATGCTGATTCCAATCTTCAGTGGTTGTTGTCCCATTTCTGTTTGCTGAGAAATGCTCTTTTTGAATCAACAGAGGGATTATTTTCTTGTGCTTTGCTTTGGGTCTGTTTTATCACAGGCCACTTGGAGATCAGAGTGTACTAGATAGCATTTTCAGACTTGAGGCTTTTTCCCAGAATATGTTCCACAGATAAACGTTATAATCACCTCCATAAGATCAGTCAAAGTGAAGGAAAGGTCTTTCAAGCCCAGTAGAGCTCATTGTTCTGATATTAAATCTCACTCAGCCTACCATCCAACTGCTTTTTAAACACCCCAAATATATTAAACTCTACTACACTGATTTACAGATTATTCTTAACAATTAGCACCCTTTGAGTAAAGAATATTTTCATAAAATCTATTTTAAATTTACGTTATACTCATATAAATTAATGTCCATTAGCCCCCCCAGGCCTGATTCACCTTGAACCACCTTATGTGAAACTAAACCAGGCCAAGAGCACTAATACTTAAAAACCTCAGTGAAGTCACCATTAAACTTTTTCTCTCTAGACTGTAGACCTTAAACTTCTCTAAATTTTCCCATAGGCTCACAAAGGCTCATTCTAGTTATCTTATCTGCACCCTCTCCAATGCACAATTATCTCTTGAAACATGGCAACCCAAGTTTGTACATAGTACAGATTATTTTCTGTTTTGTGCTCCTAGCTCTAAGAATCATACAGTGGCCGTACATATTGGACATCGACTGAAGAGCATAGTTACACAGCCTGACTAGAAATCGGACCAAGACATGACTGTGTAATGACCATGCTAACCTTTATTCCAATATGTGCTCTCTGCGAGACTCTGCACTGAGATCTCAACAGCAACCAATGTATTATGAGGCCTCAGCTTCAGCTCTGTAGACTTATGTTCCACTGGTCTGACCAGCTATCTAGACATCTGAATATTGCATCAGGTGGGCGTTGGGTGTCAAAGAGGTGGCTGAGATGCTCTCCTCCCAGCAACCCCACCCCCGCCACCCAGCCCCCATTTCAACTGCTGGCGGCCTGCCTTTCAGGCACAAAATGGACAGCCATGAGTGGAATTTCTCCCTCTCCACTGGTTCACTAATGCCCTTCAGCGAAGGGAACCTGGCTTACAAGTGACTTCAATTGCACACTATGTGGTTAAGTCCTAATGCCCTTGAAGAAAGCCTGACGCCAGGTCTCAGGCAACTAAGAATGGATAATAAATGTGGCCTTGCCTATGATGTCGATATTTTGAGAATGCAACTCCTGCTCTAGTGTTACAATTGGTTTAATCATTTATGTAGACAGGAAACAACAGGCCCACAGCCTTGCAATATTTTCACCAGTGGAACATCAATTTTTTACCTCAGACCCTCCACCACTGAAACCCTTCTCCATGCTTATTGTCAACTCCAGACTTTATTGGCTGGAATTTCTGCGGAGGTTCCTCCAATCTCAACAACAACAACAACAACAACTTTAACATAGTAAAATGTCCCAAGATGCTTCACAGGAGCAATGTAAAACAAAATTTGACACTGAGCCACATAAGGAGATAGCAGGGCAGATGACCAAAAGCTTGGTCAAAGAGATAGGTTTTAAGGAGCGTCTTAAAGGAGGAAAGAGAAGAAGAGATGCGGAGAGGTTTAGGCAGGGAATTCCAGAGCTTAGGGCCTTGGCAGCTGAAGGCATGGCCACCAATGATGAAGCGATTAAAATCGGGGATGAGCAAGAGGCCAGAATTAGAGGAGTGCAGATATCTCGTGGGGTTGTGGGGCTGGAGGAGATTGCAGAGAGAGGGAGGGGCGAGGCCATGGAGGGATTTGAAAACAAGGATGAGAATTTTAAATTCGAGGCGTTACTTAAACGGAAGCCAGTGTAGGTCAGCGAGCACATGGGTGATCGTAACTTCAGCAAATAAGTGGAAACCGCAGAAAAACGGCATAAAGAGAGGCATTTCCGACGATCCGACAAACTTCTGACTAGAGCTTACGGAACCCCTGCAGAAATTCTACCCCGATTACTCCAACACCCTTGCTGGCCTCCTATCCTCCACTCTCCACGAACTCCAACTTGTCCAAACAGAAGCCGCCCTGATACTGTCTCACACTAAGCCCCATTTGCCCAACACTTCTGTCCTCCCCATGTCTGTCTCCTCCTTTAAAAAACTTTTCTTCTTTTAAATCAAGCTTTTGGTCACCCATTCTAATGTCTCCTTCACTGGATCCCTACCTTGAAATGTATTCAATTTCAACTCTTCATCTTCATCTTCAAATCGCTCCACAGCCTTGCATCACCCTATTTCTGCAGCCTTCTCCAGTCTTATATCCCCCGATATCCTTCACTCCTCCTTCATTGTAGAATTGGTGGCAGAGCCCTCCAACTACCTCGGCTCCTTCCTCTCCAAATTCCCTCACCTCTCCACTCTGCCTCCTCCTTTGAAAACCTCACCTTTTCAATCAAGTTTTTGGTCACCCCCCCACCCCCACCCCCACCCCCGCCAATCTCTCCCTCCATGGTTCAGCATCTGTTTCCCTGTCTACTTCCATTTGTGAAGTGGTTTGGATTTTTTTTGTTGCATTAAGGTGCTGTATAAATGCAAGCTGTTGTTGCAGAACTCCACTCAGAACCTTACCCCAGCCTGACTTTATACCACTCATCAATATTCGCTGTTTATATGTTTTATTCCACTTTTTATCCAGTTTAGATTTCTATGGATTTTAATTTAATTAGAAGTCTTTTGTGAGAAATCCTGTCAAAGACTTTCTGAGAGTCTGAATAAACTATATCTACATTATATCTATTCCTACATTACAACAGTGACTACACTTCAAAAAGTACTTCAAAAATACAGCAGATAAGCAGGAGCAAAAACCGTACAACAAATTGCAGAGGTTTACAGAACGTATTTATTCATCCTCAAGCACAGAAAATACTCAATAACAGAGCTGACCCTTCGCTAATATCCATAATAATACTTGACCTGAGATAGTATTCTTTAACAATATTGGCTCGTATTTTCCGATCAGAGGCTTCCTGCGTGCGGAGGCCTCCGATCTGGAAAAAATCTACGCCCTTACCCGAGGGCTCCAGAGGTCCGGCCATTTCTGATCCTGGGCCTCTCCACGATGAAATGCGTAGGGCCCAGGTATCCCAGGGGCGCAGGCGGTTCGCAAGTGTCCCTGGGATCACGTGGACCATGGGGAGCCAATGGGAGAAGGGAATCTCCCTTCATACTTTTGACAGCTTAGACCTGTCAAAAGTATGAATGGAGATCACTCCAAAAAGACATCAAAACATTAAATACATTAAAAAAGTCACGTTTTTAAAATTAGTTAAAATTACATTAAATTAAATATTTTAAACAAAAATGTAATTTTTTGGGAAAAAAATTAAAGTTTTTTACAGGGCTAAAAATAAACTTACCTTTTTTAAAAGTATTTTTAAATTAAAAATGAGTGAAAAATTTTTAAAAACTTTTTTAAACTCTTATGCTGGTAAAAGCAGGCCTTACGCCTGCTTTTACCAGGCGTAAGAATTCTAAGGGTTTTCTGTGGGCGGAGGTTCTCCAGAAAGCAGAACTGTCCGCCCGCAGAGGCCCTTCTCCAGGGCAGGCGTTCGATCTGTCAAGAGGATTCTGACAGATCGGAAATGCTGGTTTTCAGCGCATGCGCTTCGCATGCCTGAAAGCGGTATTTGCGAGGTCCCTACGGGTGTGTACACAGCTCGTACACACCCGTAGGGATCGGAAAATACGGGCCATTGTTTTGCAAAGTTATTGGTATTTATTTCTATGGAATCTCCTGCCTTTCTATTGAAGGCCTCAGAAGAACTGGTGAACTGGAAGTACAATTCCCTAGATATAACCACAGCACCTTTTGAAATTTATACCAGGAACAAAGGAAATCAAAAATGTATCTTTCAAAATGAAGTAAAGCTGCCAATCATATTATTTAGAAATGCACAAAAGGAATACTGTGGATAGGTGGGTTGGATTGACTGAACATCTTCTTCTGGCTGAAACTGTTACTATGTTACCTTGCTACATATACTTAAAGCCACAGAGGCAGAATTTCCAAGTAGTGCACCATACCTTTGGTGAAAGATCAGCAGAAACCTCTGAGATTGGTCACTTATGCCATTTCTCCAGGGTTTCCATCGATCTTCTGCCAAAGTTACGGTGATGAAAGGTCATCGACCCGAAACGTTAACTCTGTTTCTCTCTCCACAGATGCTGCCTGATCTGCTGAGTATTTCCAGCATTTCTGCTTCCATTCTTAGCTATCTAATCGTAGCCAGAGAATCACCTGCAATGGCTTCTCTTCCCGCTCCCACATCATTACCTCTGGTGTCCCCCCAGGATCTATCCTTGGACCCCTCCTATTTCTCATCTACATGCTGCCCCTCAGCAACACCATGCGAAAACACAGCATCAATTTCCACATGTACACTGACGACATCCAGCTCTACCTCACCACCACCTCTCTCAACTGCTCCACTGTCTCTAAATTGTCAGACTGCTTGTCCAACATCCAGTACTGGATGAGCAGAAATTTCCTCCAAATAAATATTGGGAACACCGAAGCCATCGTCTTGACATTGAACGCAAGCTTCCTGACAGGCTTCTCAATGCACCAAGTATTCTTCTGTAGCCTGGCCCATCAAAGTCCTCATCTGAGTCCTCTGTAGCAGAACTTGTGTGCGACCTCGCCCTCCAATGAGCTAGCATCTGCGCCATTATTGCACCCCTCCCCTGGCTACAGTGCTCTTGTAACCCGGTGTCTCACCACATGCAGATCCCACCTCTATGTTGTCCTCTAAGATACGCGTAGTGTCAATATCTGAGCTGGTGGCTGCGATTGTGAAATCAAGTGACGGTGTGTCTTCATCATCACTCTCTTCTTTGTCTTCCTCCACTGCCTGGCCAGGTTGCATTTCTTGGGTATCTGAAAGGAAAAAGGCACAAGGGTAAGGTTGTGGTGAGGGGAGGAGGGTGAGTAAGAGGTGCATGCTTACACCATCTGCAGCTTGTAAATCAGAAGAGATTGTGGGATGAAGGGGAAGTGGGATGTGAGAAGGAGGATTAGGTATGAAGATACCATCATCTTCAATGGATTCAGCCCTGCTGCTGGCTACGGCCTCAGCAATGGCCCTTCAGATAATGGCCAGCTCTGTCTCCTCCATGGGGGTTAGAGCATGCAGGCGTGACTCACCCCTCCGGTTAGTTGTTGCAGCCTCTGGTTGTGCGCCACCTTCTCCTGCAAGAGCGAGGGAAGTGTGTCAGTGTGTGTAGTGCAATATGTTTGGGTGATGTGAATGTCATGGTTGAATATCTGGCAGTGTGTGCAAGTTGTGGGATGTGGGTGTGAGGCTTGCAACAGTGCTCCGTGTGTGAGGATGAGGTGAAGCATATAAATGTTAGGTATGAGTCCTGATTGATAGAGATTGTTGGTAGGTGAGTAATGGGGGTGTCGTGATTTGAGCAGTGGCTGAGGCTAGTGGTGCAGTTGGTAGGATATGGTGTTTGAAGATGTATTCACTGACCTTGACCACTCATGTGAGGTCATTAAACTTAAACTTCTTGCAGCACTTCATGCAGGTCTTTGGCGCTGCACTCCTGGCACTGACCTCCGTGGCTATCTGCTCCGAATGCCTTCTCACCATGTCGATACAGGGCATCTCTCCTCCTTTCTACCTCCTCCACTAAAACCTCCAGTGCAGTGTTGGAAAACCTGGGTGCTGACCCGCTCCCTCCCATGTACAGCTATTCTTCTCTCTTGCCCAGGTCAGATTCAGTTCACAAAAGACGCCCAGCACCTGCTCCAGCCACGATGAACATTCCCTTTAAGAGGTGCAGTCTAGCTTTTAGCAGTGCAGGCTAGCTTTAATTAGTTCTAGCAAGTAACGATTTTGGGCCCCCTGCTGATGCATGCAGCCTATCCACAGTGCGATTAAAGCTGGCTGCATGCAGAAATCATGATAATGGGCAGGCAGCACGAAGATGCTGTGCTGCTTGCATTACATCAAACCCCGCACCTGTTTTTGGGGGCTATCCATAGAATCATAGAATGATAGAAAGTTACAGCACGGAAGGAGGCCATTTCGGCCCATTGTGTCCGAGCCGGCCAACAAAGAGCTATCCAGCCTAATCCCACTTCCCAGCTCTTGGTCCATAGCCCTGCAGGTTACAGCATCCCAAGTGCACATCCAAGTACTTTTTAAATGTGGTTAGGGTTTCTGCTTCTACCACCCTTTCAGGCAGTGAGTTCCAGACCCCCACAACCCTCTGGGTGAAGAAATTTCCCCTCAAATCCCCTCTAAACCTTCCACCAATTACTTTAAATCTGTGCCCCCTGGTTTTTGACCCCTCTGCTAAGGGAAATAGGTCCTTTCTATCCACTTTATCTATGCCCCTCATAATTTTATACACCTCAATAAGGTCTCCCCTCAGCCTCCTCTGTTCCAAGGAAAACAAACCCAGCCTATCCAGTCTCTTCTCATAGCTAAGCTTCTCTACCTCCGGTAATATCCTTGTAAATCTCCTCTGTACCCTCTCTAGTGCAATCACATCTTTCCTGTAATGTGGTGACCAGAACTGCACGCAGGATTCTAGCTGAGGCCTAACTAGTGTTTTATACAGTTGAAGCATAACCCCCCTGCTCTTGTATTCTATGCCACGGCTAATAAAGGCAAGCATTCCGTATGCCTTCTTAACCACCTTACCTACCTGGCCTGCTACCTTCAGGGATCTGTGGGCATGCACTCCAAGGTCCCTTTGTTCCTCTACATTACTCAGTGTCCTACCATTTAATGTGTATTCCCTTTCCTTGTTAGCCCTCCCCAAATGCATTACCTCACACTTCTCCAGATTGAATTCCATTTGCCACTGTTCTGCCCACCTGACCAATTTCTTGATATCTTCCTGCAGTCTGCAGCTTCCTTCTTCAGTATCAACCGCACAGCTGATTTTAGTATCATCTGCAAACTTCTTAATCATACCCCCTATATTCAGGTCAAGATCATTGATATATACCACAAAAAGCAAGGGACCTAGTACTGAGCCCTGCGGAACCCCACTGGAAACAGCCTTCCAGTCACAAAAACACCCATCAACCATTACCCTCTGCTTCCTGTCTCCGAGCCAGTTTTGAATCCAACTTGACACTTTGTCCTGGATTCCATGGGCTTTTGACTTCGTGACCAGTCTGCCTGGTGGAACCTTATCAAAAGCCTTGCTAAAGTCCATATACACTACATCAAACGCACTACCATCATCTACCCTCCTTGTTACCTCCTCAAAAAATTCAATCAAGGTTGTCAGACACGACCTGCCCTTAACAAATCCGTGCTGACTATCCTTAATTAATCCGTGTCTTTCTTAATGAAGATTTATCCAGTCCTTCAGAATTCTTTCCAATAATTTTCCCACCACCGAGGTTAGGCTGACTGGCCTGTAATTACTCGGTCTATCCTTTTCTCCCTTTTTAAACAAGGATACCACATTAGCAGTCCTCCAGTCCTCCGGCACCACACCTGAAGCCAGAGAGGAATGAAAAATGATGGTCAGGGCCTCTGTTATTTCCTCTTTTGCTTCGCATAACAGCCTGGGATACATTTCATCCGGGCCTGGGGATTTATCTACTTTTAAAGCTGCTAAACCCCTTAATACTTCCTCTCTCACTATGTTTATTTCATCTAATATTTCACACTCCTCCTCCCTGATAGCAATGTCTGCTTCGCCCCTCTCCTTTGTGAAAACAGACACAAAGGGCTCAATTTTCACCGGCCCGTGGAAGCAGGTTTAGAGGCGGGAGTGGTGTGAAAATAGCTGATTCGGGGGTCCCGAACCCATCTCACCCCCAACCCGCCTCCATGCCAGTTTCCCAGGAGGCGGGTACCCGACCTGTGCTGGGACCCGCCTCCCCGAGGCGGGAAGGGGATTAGTACCATTAAACTGCCTGTTAACAGGTGGTTAACAGGCAGTTTTTTGCCTAATCCCTATTTTTAGCCCTGAAGTGTGGGCTTCCCGACAGGTCCGAACCACGCCGATTTAGCGAGGCGGACCGTCGGTCTGGAGGGCTTGGAGGGGTCGAGATGTCCGGTGTGCAGGTGAGTGGTGGGTGCATGAGTGCAGAGGTAAGTGTGTTTGGTGTGTGTAAAGTGTTTTATGAACTTTTACTTACCTTAACTTTGTCCTGCAGGCTATCTTCCTTAAGGTGTCGGGAGTCCCTCACATCCACGGCACAGAAAGCAGAATGGCCGCGGAGCTGTCAAAAGCTGCAATCTCTGCTTTCTGTGCTGGATTGATTTCTAACTGAGTCTAAGTACAGGGACTCAAGTTAGAAATCATATTGTCAGTGTTTGACAGCTTCACAGAGCTGTCAAACGCTGAAATTTCATCTGTCAAAAGCTCTTGACAGATGAAATTTCAATGGCTGACGTCACCTGTATCCAAGGGACCCTTGATTGGCCTGCTAAGCCTGCTGGGCGGGCTTAACAAGGTCAATCAAGGGAAAATACAATGGGTTGGCCACAAGTCGATGGAGGCGGGACTACAACCCAAAAAGTGGGAGTCCCGCCTCCATCACGTCCCCATTGACAAAATCCAGCCCAAAGTATTCATTAAGAACCCTTTCGACGTCTCCCGCCTCCACACACAGATTACCCTCATGATCTCTAATAGGCCCTACCCTTTCTTTAGTTATCCTCTTACTCTTAATATATTTATAAAGCATCTTTGGGTTTTCCTTGATTTTACTTGCCAAGATTAGTCCCCTAACTAATCAATCAATTCCAGAGGCTTAGCAACAAATTCAAACCCTATTTGATTCACAATGAGCAGCACTGAGTTTGTTGGCATCGCTACACTGTTGCAGGCTTCTGAAGTGGCCACAGCCAATCTCAACTACAAGCAGACTCCCCCATGGAGACTGGGGAATCCACCAAAAATAATGGCCCGGATTTGCGGCGGCTTCGACAGCCATCTAAAAGCCCCACAAATTTTAAAATAAAAATGATGCGCAAGCACTTAAAATTACTTATGCAAATTTTGGTCTGGATTAAAATCTTTAACATTATTTTTCTAAAAATTAAATTTTTATGTATTTGATGTATTGAAAGGACTTTTAATTATATTTGAAAATGAGAGTTGTGTATATTCTTTAATTATTTGGGGATTCCATTGCTTGTCATTAGGGGATTCCATTCAGAAATGTCAGCAATGGAATCCTCCTTTTTGATTGGACGACCTGGCCAACATGATCCCAGGGACGCTTCTGGACCTCCTGCGACCCTGGGATCCGTGGACCTTTACGCAGGCATACGCCTGCGGGCCCAGAACCCGAAGTCTCCACAGCCAGGGAGCCTGAAGGTAAGTTTGTATATTTTTAGCGGGTTGTAGGTGTACTCTGGAGGTACGCCTCCGACTGCATTTCCAGGCCATTGAAATGACCCTGAGTCCAGAAACTTGGCTGAGGTCAGGGGTGCATCTTGGTGGAGGGCAGAAGTCCTGGCACACCGAAGATTCATTCCAATTTCTCTATTTATCCCAATCTCATTAATGTGCTGTATATTTCTTTACCCAGTGAGTGGTGAGAATGTAATCCTGTGGTTCTGGATTTATTTTAACTTGTGCTTCTCATTATGTATCTAGCGATTACTATACAGATTAATAATTAAAACTGGAAACTATCTCCTTTAGGCACTGAATCTTATACCAGCACTGATTTGACTACTAGGATTGGGCTATCAATCGCCACTGGTTCATCCACTATCCTGGAAGAGTCTACCAGCACTGGACTATTCACCAGTGCTGGATTGTCCACCACCATTCAATCATCTCAACCATCGACTACCTTTGGACCATCTATCAGCATTGCACCATCCAGCAGTCCTGGACCATCAATCACCATTGCGCTATCCACCAGTGAGGGACAGTCTACCACTATTCAGTCATTGATTAGCTTTGGATTAACCAATGGCACCGAATCATCTGTGGAAAATACTGAAATACCAATCAACAAAACCAACTCATACACAACAATTGATTATTTGAACATGACAAGTGTCATCGGCAATACCATTACTGACAAGGGTAAATATTACTTTATGGGTATAAGTAAGGATATTATTTGGCTTCATGTGACTTTTGCTTAACTTTAGTTAATTAAACCAGGAGGCACAGTGACACTATCCTTCAGTCCAATAAGTGCAGGGCAGTGGCTTCTAGTAAAGAACGGATCTCCTTTAGATGAAGCACCATTGCTCATAAGATGGAATTATTTATTGTCCACATATTTAAATCTTGGAACTCAGGGACAGTGGAATCAGTCTGAAGGTAACAGAGAAGATCTTTATTTTGTACAGTTTGTGATTTGCATCTGCTAGGGAAATAGAACCATATTCTGGAATGTTAAGGTAATCAACAAATATTTAATTGTGTTCCTTTTAAAAATAATATCATATATTTTGAGAAGCTTTGTAGCTGATAAATTATTTCTCGATGATGTACTACTTTTTATCATTTAGACTATTTAGATAATCCCCTGTGCTCATTGCCATACCTGTAGCGGAAAGCTGGGAGCTTACTGTTACATAAAAGGGGTTATTTTTAACTTTACATAACTTAGAATTAATATAAAACTTATATAAATTAAATCAAGTGCATAACTGTGTATCAGGTTCCCTCCAGACTCCTATCATTGTACTGGTCCAAGTCAAGTTTGATAGCAGATTGCGTCGTTGTGCTTGCACAAATCTTTTTCATTACTATGGCAGGTGACACAAAATTTGGAAGTGTAGTAAACAGTGATGAAACATAATCATAGACTTCAAGAGGACAGAGACAGGCTGGTGGAATGGGCGGACACGTGGCAGAAAAGTCTGAGGCGATACATTTTGGAAATTAAGCCAACTACCCCCACCCAACCCGACAATTCGAACTACCATTCCTACAATATGATTTTCCTCAATAAATCTCAAAACATAAATCACACCTGATTGGAGGTTTTGCATCCTATTGATTATTCCCTTTTGGTTTAACCTGTATATAGATGTAGACTAGTTCAATTTTACTGAAAACTGGTACTTTACTTATGATATTTTTTCCGAATTGGCACTGCTGCGTATTCCATGCGATGGGATGCCTATCGGGAATTTGAGCACAGAGGTCAGCGTGCCCACAGTAATGGATGGAAAATCACACGGAATTTTTTTTTAATTTGCTGAGGGGATGTGGCCGATGCTGTCTAGTTCACATTTATGGTCCTTCCGTCCTCGCCCTGAGAAGGTGGTGGTGGTTGGCCTTCTCCGTGAATCGCTGCGGTTCTTGTGCCTGAATGCCTGAAATGCACTCCTGCCACGTGAAGCTCTGCTCTGGGAGCACGAGTTTATAAAACCTGCCTCATGGGTATGGTGGATAATGAAAGTGAAAGCATTGAGTAACTACAAGTAATGCAAGCCTGACTCATCAATGGCGTATTTTCTCCCAAACTCTTAATTTCTGTTTCTTTTCTTATCGGTAAAGCCCATTGGCCCTGAATTTCTACAAGGCTCACCTGATCTCCTGCCATAACTTGTTTGTGACATTGAAATTCACCACTGTTAGATTTGCTTTGAAGGGGTAATTTTTCAACTCTGCGCAGTGTCCACTCGAATTTCCAATTTGTGCTAACACTCGCTAAAGCTTCATTCAGCATTGTGGACTGCAAAAGTAACCCCCATGTTTGGGACCTTATTTATCATTTTGTTACTGTGTATTTTGCAGAGCGTGAAGACACTGTTTCAGTGGCAGTGGTGGTTACTGTGATCCTGATCTTGGTGATCTGTACTGCTCTATTATCTTATCTCATCAGATACTGGCAGCTCAGGAAGAAACTGTAAGTATCGTTTTGTCGATCTTTATATTGAATCAACATGTTTACAAACTATTAGCAGAAAGCAAAATACTACAGATGTTGTAAGTCTAAAATAAAAGCAGAAAATGTTGTAAACACTCAGTAGGTTAGGCAGCATCTGTGGAGAGAAAAACAGAGTTAACTTTTCAGGTTGATGACCTTTCGTCAGAACCCTTTAGCTGTGGGAGTCGGTGGGCTTGTAGTAAATAACAGTGGACAGTCAATCACCAGAGATAGAGAAGTCGAGGAAGACAAGAGAAGAGTCAAACATGGACCACGTGAAGGTAAGGGAGGGTTAGAAGCAAATTTAATTAAATTCTCCGGCTCAGGGTGAGAACAAGAAGCAGAACCAACAGTCATTTATGTAGCGGAAGAAGAAGTCATAGAGGGAACCTGAGTAGGATTGGATCAAAGAAAGCTCAACATTTCCTACAGAAAGATGAAAGGTCATCGACCCAAAACATTATCCCAATCTTCCTCTCTCCACAGCTGCTGCCTGTCCTGCTGAGTGTTTCCAGCATTTTCCGGTTTTATTACAGCCTCATTGCAGGCTACAGAGCAATGTATATTCATTTGAAAAAGTACAGTATGACTGTCATTCAGCACAGAACCCTGTACAATCCTGTTGTGCAGAATCACTGAAGTTCTGATTTTGTGTACATTTTTGAATCAAAAAAATGAGGCTATTTCTCATTATAGGTTGAGCTTTCACTGCAGTTATGAAGTTGGCAGATAGACTATTGCACATGAGAACAAGCTGAGCACGTTGATATGTAAAGAATTTATACAGTGCCCTTCATGTCCTCAGAATGTCCCAAAACCATTCATAGCCAATGAAGTACTTTCGAAATATAGTCACTGCTGTAATATAGGGAAATGTGGCAGCCAATCTGCACACAGATAAATGGCCAAATAATCTGTTTTAGTGTTGTTGGATGAAGGATAAATGTTGGGACAAGGCAGTTGTTAAATTGTATGGGTAACTCCAGCTGAAATTAAGAATCTGTGATAATTGTCTTTTTAGAGGCATGATTTTTTAAAAGCTTAGTCCTAGTTATTCAAAACATTACTGGAAAATGATTTGATAAACATCATAAGATTTCTGCCTATTTTAATTCCTCATCCCCTCTCAGAATTCTAAGAAGCATCCTTAAATATACAGAATAATGTGTTTTCCCAATGACTCCTCTAACAAGTGCCCTGACCAGTGTGGTACTGAGCCATATAGACCAGAAAGTAGGGGAATAATAATTGAAGTCTCCAGCTCCTGATTGTTATCCAGTGACTCCTGCTGGAAAGTGCATGTCTGTGAAAGTCAAGTGAGGACAGGATTGGCTTTGTCGCTGATTACCAACATCTATGGTGAATAGTCGACTAACACTGAGGTCCAGACTTGTGCAGAATTGGATTGCATCTCAAACACAGGACCACCGCCACAAAGACGTACCCCTGACCCTAGCTGATCTTACGGCCACAGGGTTATTAACATATTTTTGATGGGCAGGAGCGGGGATGGGTCTGACCAGAATGGGGCAGAGCTTTGCTGTGGCAGGCTTTGAGATCTTGTCAGTAGCCTCAGAGGCACAACTGCCACTCCAGCCATAGGACTTCCATGTTTCAAAATTTAAATTACCCCTCCGCCATCGTAGCAACACTGGATGGCATGGATGGACAGCCTCCTTTTCATCCAGCACTGCTATTGGTGCAAATGATAAGAGATATGTTGGATGACATATTTTCATCATTCGCATATAGCCTGCCCATAAAAGAAATGTAAAAATGGCCGAGCACTTCCATGACCCATTTCCCACATTGGACTGAGAGACCAATGATGGGATGTCAGGGAATCCCAGCTTCACTGACTAGCCTACGCATGAAGGACAGACACTTGAATAAGATGCTGAAGGGATACTGCTCCTGTGGGACCTTGACTCAGCACCTTGTTGAAAGTTAGAGAAAATATTTCATGAAAATTATTTGAGCTGATTTAATAATGAAGCTTTCCATTTCAATATTGGGTCCGTAAGTGTCGACTTCCCGATTAGGTTTGCCTGATCAGTGAGACTTCTGGCTGGGAGACGCTACTTGGGGAATGAGTCTTATAAAGCAGTCTTCTAAACTGAACGCACTGTAATGGAATATTCAGACACATTTTGCATTGCCACTTGGAGGCTGCAATAGACTTTCCCATAACGATGATGAAAAGAAGCTCACATCCAATGATGCAGAGAGACAGACAGTTCATAGGGAGGAAATTGAAGTACTCAATTTACATTCAAATAATTATAATGTACTGTAATTTCAGTAATATTCATCATAATCATTCTTCTTTACAAACAGAGTTTGCTGTTGCCTCACTTCATCTCAGTCAGGTAGTGCATAATAACAACTTCATTATGGCATTCATCAAATAGTTTCCTCCAGAGGAGGCTTGCTGTGTCCCACGGTGCAGTCGCACCACACAATGTGATTGTTATTAAGCTGCGAGCTCTGCCAAGTGATCGTTAATGTTACACAGAAGATGCAGAGTAACAGAACATGCACGATAACACCGACACATCTGAAAAAATGCCAACACATCTGGAGTGTGCAACTTTCATCAAGGAATCAAAAAAAATCCTTACTTGGCGCTTGTCATTTTGATGTGTGTTTAGGATATAAATCTCACTGAAGAGTGGGCTTTGTTCATTTATATTTTTTTGGTTCTCGGATGTGGGTGATGCTGGCGATGTTGGGTTATTTCCCATCCCTAGTTACCCTGAGGGCATTACGAGTCATAGCACACAACGTGGGACCGGAGACAGATCTGCGCCAGAGCACCTAGGTATGGCAGGTTCCCTTCCCTGAAGGACATTAGTGAACCAGTTGTAGGGAATTCGACTCAACTCCAATTGGATACAATGATACTTTATTTAAGACTTGTAAAACGTAACACATTACAGTACATGAGCGATAGTTTGCAGAAACAAGCAGAAAGTTTATTGCCCACTCCATCCTGGATAGAAGTGTGCCTCTTGATGTTACACAATAGGTCTGTTCCCTTCCTCTTGGATGCTTCGCCTCTTGCCTCGAAATTCTCTACACTAAACAGCCTGAATGGTCGTCCTTTACACACCTGAAAATGGCCTAATCTAATCAGCACGTACCACACTTACTTGCCTTGTTCCTGATCATGTCCTGTTTTTCTAGCATCAATAACAGGATACAGTTTGCTGACTTTGCTGCTCTCTACACAATAGCTGCTAACTATATTAGTTAGCTATACATGCTATTGCCAAGCTTTCAAGCAAATTAATCCTTTCTTACAATCCTTACCTTGAGGATTAAGAAATCAATTTCTGATTCCTCACTTACGACACAACTTATCTCTTGAGTAACTTAATGGTCTCCAAAGTCTGTTGGCGCCTGTTGATGAGCCTCAACGTGCATCACACACAGGAAATTAATATCATAACAATACCTGACATATTTCATTCAGAATTCCCTCTGATACATCGGTTTCTATCTTCATTATCTCCCTTAATAGACCCTTCTCTTCCTTTGACTACCCTTTTACTATTTATATGTTTATAAAAGACTTTTGGGTTCCCTTTTATGTTAGCCACTAATCTATTCTCATACCCTCTCTTTGCCCCTCTCATTTTCTTTTTTAGATCTCCTCTGTACTTTCTATATTCAGCTTGGTTCTCCACTGTATTATTAACCTTACATTTGTCATAAGCCTCCTTTTTCTGTCTCATTTTAACCTCTATATCTTTAGTCATCCAGGGAGCTCTAACTTTGGATACCCCTCCTTTCCCCCCTCATGGGGGGAAATTGATTTCTTAATCCTCAAGGTAAGGATTGTAAGAAAGGATTAATTTGCTTGAAAGCTTGGCAATAGCATTTATAGCTAACTAATATAGTTAGCAGCTATTGTCTACATTGTACCAAAACTGGCTCCTCTTTGAAGGCCTCCTTTACTGTTCAGTTACTGTTTGGTCTATCAATTTTTGATTCAATCCACCTGGGCCAGATCCCTTTTTAACCCACTGAATTTATCCTTCCTCAAGTTAAGTATTTTTGTCCTTTTCTGTAACTATTCTGAACCTGATGATATTATGATCACTTTTGCCTAAATGTTTTCCCACTGAAACATGCCTCCGCTGGAAGTAATCCAGAGATTATTACCTTAGAGGTCCCGCTTTTTAGCTTCCTCCCTAGCTCCTGAAACTCAGATTGCAGGACCTCAACCCTCTTCCTTCCTATGTCATTGGTTCCTATATTGACCACGCTTTCTGGCTGTTCCCCTTCCTGTTTCAAAGTGTTCTTCATCCTCTCAGTGATGTCCTTTATCCTGGCACCAAGGAGGCAACACACCACGTTGACGGTTGCCGTAACATCTGTCTATCCAGTTGGCTATCGGATTCCCTATGACCACTGCATTTCTACAATTTGCTATGCCCCTCATGTAGTCATTTGCGCCACAGTGCCATGGATGTGCTCTAGACTGCACTCCCCCAAGGTGTCATCCACCTCATTGGTATTCAGCACTGACAACTGTTTTGTAAGTGCCACACTCCTGGAGGACTCCTGCGCTGCCTGGCTCTTCCTATGCTTGAGAGGTCGCACAACACCAGGTTATAGTCCAACAGTTTTATTTGAAATCACAAGCTTTCGGAGCTATCGATCGCCCCTTCCTCAGCGATCGATAGCTCCGAAAGCTTGTGATTTCAAATAAAACTGTTGGACTATAACCTGGTGTTGTGCGACCTCTCAATTTTGTCCACCCCAGTCCAACACCGGCATCTCCGCATCATGACCACTATCTTCCTATGCTGCCAGATGGCCACCCACTTATTATTCTCCTGAACTCTGATACTTTCAGCTTTTATCTGGTAAGGCATACATTGATTTAGAAAAGTGGAACTGCCATAAATATTATTACTGACTGTTCATCTGGTGACAGTATTAAGCTAGACTATAGTCTTGTATGTGATAGCAGCAATGTAAACTCAACAGAAAGATTTCCTCTGATCACTATTTCTATTGAAACTGTGACCCTGTGTGCACAGAGCTGGGAGTATCTGCTAAATAGAGTGGCAATGGGAATTTAATGAGAATGGGAATTCAGTGTGCAGGTGCCAAGTAATTTAAACCAAGGGTCAACAGTAAATATATAAATATTCAGTGTAATTCATTATATCTAAAGGGATTTTTTTAAGCGAAATGATTGGACAGCTGAGACCTGTTGCCTGCAATTCATGTGCTATGTGGGAACTCCAAGAAGCTTCATGTGTCCTGAATAACCATGTGTACAGGACGAGCCTCCAGCTGTTCGAGCTCGAGGTCAGGGTTTCTGAGCTTGAGGAGCAGCTGGAATCATTGCAGGGCAGACGGGAAGCAGAGAATTTCCTGGATTGCACATTCCAGGGGGTGGTCACCCTGCAGTTACAAAGAGTTCAGGAGAATTTTAAAATCGAGGCGTTGCTTAACCAGGACCCAATGTAGGTCAGCGAGCACAGGGGTGATGGGTGAATGGGACTTGGTGCAAGTTAGGACACGGGCAGCCGAGTTTTGGATGACCTCAAGTTTACGTAGGGTAGAATGAAGGAGGCTGTCCAGGAGAGCATTGGAATAGTTAAGTCGAGAGGTAAAAAAGGCATGGATGAGGGTTTCAGCAGCAGATGAGCTAAGGCAAGGGCGGAGACGGGCGATGTTACTGTGGTGAAAATAGGCGGTCGTAATTATGGCGCGGATATGTGGACGGAAGCTCATTTTAGGGTCAAATATGATACCAAGGTTTTGAACTGTCTGGTTCAGCCTCAGACAGATGCCAGGGAGAGGGATGGAGTCGGTGGCTAGGGAACGGAGTTTGTGGCGGGGACCGAGGACAATGACTTCAGTCTTCCCAATATTTAATTGGAGAAAATTTCTGCTCTTCCAGAACTGGATGTTGGACAAGCAGTCTGACAATTTAGAGACTGTGGAGGGGTTGAGAGAAGTGGTGGTGAGGTAGAGCTGGGAGTCGTCAGTGTACATGTGGAAACTGACGCTGTGTTTTCTGATGATGTCGCCAAGTGGCAGCATGTAAATGAGAAATAAGAGGGGGCCAAGGATAGATCCTTGGGGGACACCAGAGGTAACGATGTGGGAGCGGGAAGAGAAGCCGTTGCAGGTGATTCTCTGGCTACGATTAGATAGATAAGAATGGAACCAGGTGAGTGCAGTCCCACCCAGCTGGACGATGGTGGAGAGGCGTTGGAGGAGGATGGAGTGGTCAACTGTGTCAAAGGCTGCAGACAGATCAAGAAGGATGAGGAGGGATTGTTTACCTTTGTCACGAAGGATGTCATTTGTGACCTTGATGAGAGCTGTTTTGGTATTGTGGCAGGGGCGGAAGGATTCAAACATGGAGTTGCGGGAAAGATGGGCACGGATTTGGGAGGCGACAACATGTTCAAGGCCTTTGGAGAGGAAAGGGAGGTTGGAGATGGGGCGGTAGTTTGCAAGGACGGAGGGCTCAAGGGTTGAATTTTTGAGGAGAGTGGTGATGACAGCAGATTTGAGGGAGAGGGGGACAGTACCTGAGGAGAGAAAACCATTAATAATCTCAGCTAACATGGGAGCCAGAAAAGGAAATTGGAAAAGCCCGGCCTGCTGAGTTTTTCCAGCGTTTTCTGTTGTTAAGCCAGAAAAGGAAGTTGGGTGGTCAGCAGTTTAGTGGGAATAGGGTCAAGGGAGCAGGAAGTAGGTCTCATGGATAAGGTGAGTGCGGAGAGGTCATGAGGGGAGATCGGAGAGAAACTGGAGAAAGATGCAAGTTCAGGGCTAAGGCAGGGGGGACCCTTAGAGGAAGTTTGACCCGGTGGGCTAGGGGAAGGAAGGGACCTGGCAGAGGCAGCTGATCAGATGGTCTCAATCTTAGAAACAAAGAAGTCCATGAGCTCCTCCCACTTGTTGTGGAGGTGAGGGTGGAGGAGACAGGGGAGAGGGGTTTAAAGAGACAGTTAGCAGTAGAGAATAGAAGCCGGGGGTTATTTTTGCATTCCAGAATGATTTCAGAATGATGAGGCTATCAGTGCTCACTGTTATAATGGAGGACATCTGACAGCAACTTCTGGAGTATGCACATGCGCAGTTAAATTGGAAATCCAGAATTTGGTGTCAGAGATACCCTGCACCTCCACAAGGTGCAAGGTTGCAGACCTGGCTGATAGACTCTGCATTGAAATAACTAACAGAATGAACTTGGAGTACTTACCCATTAGTTCTGCAGTAAAGACAGCTGAAAATATTAGGACTGGTGCATTCAGGAGTAAGTGCATTTTTAACAGGATGATAAGTGATAATTACTGATGAATAACCTCTCTGGCCCTGAAAAATTAAGCTTAAAAGTGTGGAGTTTCATTCCCTCAGAAGAAAATTAGTGTTGGAGATTTAAAAAACTATTTATTTTTTTTACTTTTTCTCTCTGTCTCTTTTATCTCTCTCCCTTTAATACCATCTGTATTTCCCAATCTTTAGTTTGCTTTCTGTACCTCATTTAAATCTAATTTATATTTCCTACTTTATAGTTCCTGGTTTGGACTTTGTGGGCTGGATTTGCCCAGCCCTTTGGAGGCGGGACTGCTGGGAAAATGGGAAAAATTGGGAACGGGTCCCAACCCCACTCCCAACTCACCTCCGAACCATCTTCCCGGGAGGCGGGTCCCCGACTCGTGCAGGGACCCGTCTCCTTGAGGCGGGAAGAGGATTAGAGCCAATTAACTGCCTGTTAACAGGTAGCTTTTCACAATTTTACGCCTGCTGATGCGGGCTTCCCGACGTCGGGAAACCCCGCCTGGGTCAGCAAGACGAGCAGTGGGTCTGCGGGGGTGAGAGGGGTTGAAATGTCAGCTGTAGAGGTGAGTGATGGGTGCAAGTGTGGACAGGTAAGTATGAGAGGTGAGTGTAAAGTGTTGGAAAAAGTTTCCTTACCTTTGCTTCTTTCTGCAGGCTTCAACCCTTGGGGATCCGGAGGTGCTTCATCTCAATGGCAGAGATGACAGAATGACTGCTGCATTCTCAGAGGCAGCAGCCATCTGCTTTCTGTTGAGGAGAGAAGTCTTGGTGAGTCTGTGTGAAAGGGCTCACCTTAGAACAGAGATTGTCAGTGTTTGACAGCTTCTGTCGCTGGCTTTCCCTTAATTGGCCAGTAAGCCCACAGGGCAGGCTTAACAAGGCCAATCAAGGAAAAATAGCGTGGGTTGGTCAGACATTGCTAGGGGCGAGAAAGAAACCTGGAAACCAGAAGTCCCGCCTCCAGCACGTCTCCATTGAGAAAATCCAGCTCTGTGTCTGTGAGGATTCTTCAATCTGATTGGCTGAAGAGCCTCTCTGTTCCTTTTCCTGCTCATACATGCCACAGATCCCCTGTAGAGGGCACAGTGCTAGAAAAGGCACCGGATTAGAGGAAATCTCCGCTGTCAAGCCCATGAAACGTCTGTGGGCAGCTTTCAGCAAGGTGAACGGCAAGCGCTGTTCCTTCGCTGCTGAGAGCAAAATCCGGCCAATATGTTTCTGATGATTTTGGTTAAGGGATAACTGTCAGCGAGGACACTGGGTAAACGCCTCCATTTTTTTGGAATACTATCATCGGATCTTTTATTTCCACATGGAGGGTAGTTAAGGCCTTGGTGTAACGTCTCAGCTGAAGAATGACACCTCTAGCAGTGCAGCATTCCCTCAGTACTGCACTGAAGTGTCACCCTAGATTATGTGCTCAAGTCTCTGAAATGGGAGTTGAACTCATGACCATCTGACTCAGAGGTGAGAACACTACCACTCAGCCAAGGATTAACATAGTGCATAGCACAATAAAACTGACAACCAACAGAAAAAAGTAAGTTTCTCACATGGTGAACTCGTATCAGTTGTAGAGCTTCATACAGTGTGAATCAGTTCATTGTCAGAGCTCCTTTTATCATTTGACATATTGCAGCAGTTTCCTTCCAGCATTTGGGTGTATTGAATCATCTGGATGCAGCAAATAGTCCCCTATGGGCACATAGTCCATCTTGGGTAATTTTCCTGTATTTGCTACACTTAGGGCATATTGCATTGGATGGATGTAGTGAATAGTGCCTTATGGGTGCATGTAACGGCCTGTCAGATTTTCTTCTATTCGCTATACCCAAGCATTCCAGTATGCCCCAGGAACAGGAGAAGGAAAATCTCCCCAAATGTATATGTATCAGGGGAAAATATGGAAATGAAATTAAATAAAAATGTTTACAGCATAAAATAAATTACCCAATTTTGATTGTGAATAACAGGAATTATGATTTTTTTTTCCCCAACAGGAATGGACCGCCTCCATTCAAACCCCCTCCTCCACCGATAAAGTACACGGCTATTCAGGTATCGCCACAGGGTGAAGTCAACTAATGAAGAGGATGTGGATGTATTTGGATTGACAGAGTCATGGGGGCAAAATTGGGTCGCGCTCCCTTTGGGGTGCTAACTTCGCCGGGGCGCTACTTTTAGCGCCCCGATAAAGTTAGTGCCCCTACGCCCGAAATTATCTCACACTGTATTTTTTTGTGCAATATTTATGTTCTTTTAATGCTTTTAGTATAGCAAACATCTATCGTTAATACTCTGCAAGTCAGTGAAAGTACTTGCATTCTAAAAAGTTTGTATACGGGTGAGTGGGACTAGCTGAAGTGCTCTTGCAGAGAGCTGGCCCGGGCTTAACGGGACGAACAGTCGCCTTCCATGCTGTAACCATTCTATGATGCTATGATACAGTTTTTCACAAAATGTTTGTACATGTTAAAGTTTAGTTTCAATTTTTCTGAATTCATTTGAGAATATTATTGTCATAACCTGGATTTAGGTCTGTAACAGAAAAATATTAAAAGAGCAAATAAATTATGTTCCGTGCTTCTTTCTTCAAATGTACCTGAATCAAGTTCTTTCACAGATATCAAAGTCTCTCAATCACAGTATTACATATTTGAGCCCCAAAATTGTGAATCTCTGCTCGAGGGAATGCAGTCTTGAAATTTCGGGACTCTTGTATAACACAAACCCAAAGTTTAACTTGTAGCTTACATCTGTAATAAAAGTGTGCTTTTATAAGACTCTCAGTCACATCATAAAATTTAACAAAAATTGTTTTATGGCAACAATTCCAGTGGTCTGGTGCTTTGGAAAGGTGACCATGGAGTTGTCAGCATGGCTAATTTCAGGTCCATTAATTTTGGGCCACTTGCCTCACTGGGTTGTTCACGTGGGTTGCCTCATAATCTGGTGTCCGAAACAGGCTCTGAGACAAGGTATTGTCATGCATTCCTTACCACTTAAGACACACAACAGAGTTTGAGACATGTGCATTAGTCAAAATGTCTCAGTTTTCACAGATAATTGCAGACATGGTGAATACAGTGTACTTGACATTAGTCTATATTACATCACTACGTGGAGACACAAATTACGGGACAATTTTATCCTTTTTGTGTAACTTTATGTAACTTTGTCCTCTCCACATAAGAAATTCAGTTGGTTAGCGCCTCCCATTAGCACCTCCGGAGGTCGATAATGGGGCGCTAACGACTTACCGCCCGGGCGCGGCAATGCTACCACAGCCCGCGAACTTCACCTGGCGGTTTGCGGCAGCCGTAACCCCTAGCGCCATGATCTTCTACGCCTGGAGATCGTGACGTCATCCGGCTGCGCAGCACCCCGGACCCGAACTTCGGTTCAGCCCCCTGCAGCATCGCCGGGCGAAAACACCGGCAACTGCAGGAGGCGTTCATGGGAGGCCGGGCACTTCGGGGACGATACTTTAAGGCGAGGTGGCCGAGGTAAGTAAAAAAAATTCTGGAATGCTCTTTCTCTCTTTTTTCCTTTGTCTTCGCCAGCGCTCGATCGGCCCGGCACTCTGCTGCACGGCATCGGGCTGATCGGCCCGGCACTCTGCTGCACGGCATTGGGCTGATCGGGCTGATCGGCCCGGCGCTCTGCTGCACGGCATCGGGCTGATCGGCCCGGCACTCTGCTGCACGACATCGGGCTGATCGGCCCGGCACTCTGCTGCACGACATCGGGCTGATCGGCCCGGCACTCTGCTGCACGACATCGGGCTGATCGGCCCGGCACTCTGCTGCACGGCATCGGGCTGATCGGGCCGATCGGGCCGGCACTCTGCTGCACGGCATCGGGCTGATCGGGCCGATCGGGCCGGCGCTCTGCTGCACGGCATCGGGCTGATCGGGCCGATCGGGCCGATCGCAGTTGCCGTCGGGGACCAGGTAAGTTTTGCCCTTGCAGAGCCTGCAAGGGAGGGAAGGAGCCTTCCAACACGGCAGTGCTGCACGGCCCATTGCAGCTGCTCACCTACCACCCCGCCTGCTGCCTGCTGCGCTCCAGGAAGGAAGTGGTACGCTTGATTTAGCGTTCCACATCCTTCCTGGAGCGCTAAAACCCAATTTTTTAAAAGCTGGGAATCATTAGCACCTGGTACTAAGTTTCCCAGCTTTCAAAAGTTACCGACCCCAAATGGGGAAATGCTGAGTTTCTCCCCCTTTAGACTTAAGCTCAGGATAGTAAAGTCACACTAAAGATGTTCCCTTAATATAAAACCAAGGCTCTGTCTGACTGTTCAGATGAATGTAATGACTCTCAGGGCACTATTTGAAGAAGAGCAGGAGAGTTCTCCCAGTGTGTGTGTCTGTCTGTCTGCCTTCCTTTCTTCCCCTTTCATTCTTCAAACAGTTCCTATTTTAAGTGCACGTTATCCTAAAGCATAGCTATTTTGCACTCCAGGTTTACTGAGTTCAGTTGGTACTAAACACAAGGATCATTGATGTACTGTGTTGTTCAAATGACTTAGCATCAAATTGCTTGACCAATTATCCCAACCTTTTACTAAAAAGCACTCTTGTCAAACCAACTGTAACCGCAGTGGAAATCAGTGCATACTTAAAGTCAATGCAAATGATTAGCAAAGCACAATTTATGTACATGGAACTATTTTGTGCTACAAGCTCCAACTTAATATTCAGAATGCTTCTCCTCTAACAGCGTTTAAAGTAATAACTTCTAAACAGTTATTTAACTTCAACACAAATGCCTCCATCACCCTGCTTGTTTCGTCGGTGTAATTTAACATAATTAATTTAATGTCTTGTCCTTGGCTTGGTCCATCTTTTAAAGAACTGAATTGTATCCCCATTAAAAACAAGCCTTTAGACTTCCCAGGACCTATATATTATTAAAAGGTTTTTAATAAATATGTGAATAAAACCTTGGTGTTTGATATATTTAACATCACTTTTCCAGATCAACCACTCACAAATCTTTGCCACAGTATTTGTCTGCAGCTATTTAGTTGCCACTTTGCTTAATTTCAGACAAAACTATAAAAGTAAATAAAACATCTGCAAAGCATGCCTGTCCTGTTAAAGACATTTTCAGACTTCATAACAGGACAATATTTAATTTAGAAGAAAAAATGTGAAGGGACTTGATGTTTGGTGTTTGCTATGAAAAGTCTCACAATTGTTACAGTGAGAGTGAGGGCCAAGCAGTACATGGAGTGCGGAGCCTCACTAGCAGCGAGCGCAGGTCGGACAATTGAGGGCATGGGGGTTATTTTTAAAATTGCCTATTGCTTGGTGAGGGCATACATTGGGAATTCAGGCCCCACTCCCAATAATTCCCTACACGCTAATTTTAATGGTTGGAAAATCATGGAACGCAGATAGAATCATGGGGGGTGAAATTGGGTGCCTAATGGGAGCACTAATGGGTCGCAAATGGCTTTGCGACCAGGCGCGGCCCTGACATCGACTCCCGCCATATCCGATGGGAGTATTGCGGCGGCGCTACAACGTTGCGCCTGAACCTCTTTCGCCCAGAGACCGTGACATCATCGCCGTGCGCATCACCCCATAGCACCCTGGACCCGAAATTGTCTTCTGCCCCCTGAAGCAGCGCCGGTCGAAAACACCGACAGCTGCAGGAGGCGTGCATTGGGCGGGCGGCCACTTCAGGGGCGATGATTAAAGGCGAGGTGGCCAAGGTAAGTAAAAAATAACTTACTTTTCCTGTTATAGTTACTTTTGCGGGTTCCTGCCCGCGATTGATCAGCCCGGCACTCTGCGCGGGATCACGTATGCTTTGGTGGTCCAGGTAGGTGCTTTTTAAATTGCAGAGCCTGCAGCGATGGCCCTTTCCTTTAAGGGAGGGAAGGAACCTTTGAATGTGGCAGCGCTGCCACGCTCTCCGACATATGCGCCCCAAGAAGGAAGTGGAGTGCTTGATTTAGCGCTCCACTTCCCTCTTGGGGCACTAAAACTCAATTTCGTGGGCGCCGGGTGCTAAAGTTAGCGCCCAGGCAATGTTAGCGCCCCAAAATGGTCGATACCGAGTTTTTCCCCCATGGAACCATAGAACGATACAGCACAGACGACCCATTGTGCATGTGCCAGCTCATTGAGAGAGCTATCCAATTAGTCCCACTCACCTGCTCTTTCCTCATAGCACTGGAAAGTATTTATCCAATTCCCTTTTGAAAATTATTATTGAATCTGCTTACACCACCCTTAAAGGCAGTGCATTCCAGATCATAACAACTCGCTGTGTAATTTATTTTCCTCATGTCGCCTCTGGTTCTTTTGCCAATTACCTTAAATCTGTGTCCTCTGGTTACCGACCCTTCTAACACTGGAAACAGTTTCTCCTTATTTACACTATCAAAACCCTATATGATTTCGACCATCTCTATTAAATAACTCCTTAACCTTCTCTGTTCTAAGGAGAACAACCCCAGTTTCTCTAGTCACTCCACATAACTGAAGTATTTCATTCCTGGTACCATTCCAGCAAATCTCCTCTACACTCTCTCTAAGGCCTTGATATTCTTCCTAAAAAGTGTGGTGCCCAGTATTGGCCACAATACTCCAGCTGAGGCCTAACCAGTATTTTATAAAGTTTTAGCATAAGTTTCTTGCTTTTGTACTACATTCCTCTGTTTATAAAGCCAAGGATCCCATATACTTTTTTCACAGCCTTCTTAACATGTCCATCAAAGACTTGTGTATGTGCACCCCCAGGTCTCTCTGTTCCTGTACAACCTTTAAAATTGTAACATTTAGTTTATATTGCCTCATTATTCCTACCAAAGTCAAGGACTTCATACTTCTCTGCATTACATTTCATCCACCACGTATTTGCCCATTTCATCAGTCTGTCCATGTCCTCCTGAAGTCTGCTACTATCCTCTTTATTGTTTAATACATTTCCGAGTTTAGTGTCATAGGAACATAGAAACAGGAGTACGCCATATCGCCCCTCGAGCCTGTTCCGCCATTCTATGAGATTAATGGCTGATCTGTGACCTAACTCCATATACCTGCCTTTGCCCCATATCCCTAATACCTTTGGTTAACAAAAATCTATCAATCTCAGACTTAAAATTAACAACTGGCATTGCATCCATTGTCATTTGCAAAAGAAAGTTCCAAACGTCTACCACACTTTGCGTGTTGAAGTATTTCTTAACTTCACTCCTGAAATGCCTGGCTCTAATTTTTAGACTATGCCCCTGAGTCTCAGACTCCCCAAGCAGCAGAAATAGTTTCTCTCTATCTACCCTATCAGTTCCCCACAATATCTTGAAAACTTCAATCAAATCAACCCATAACCTTCTAAATTCCAGGGAATACAACCCTAGTTTGTGTAATCTCTTCTTGTAATTTAACCCTTGGAGTCCAGATATTATTCTGGTAAACCTATGCTGCACTCCCTCCAAGGCCAGTGTATCCTCCCTAAGGTGTGGTGCCCAGCACTGCTCACAGTACTCTAGGTGTGGTTTAACTAGGGCTTTGTATAGCTGCAGCATAATTTCTAACCCCTTGTATTCTAGTCCTCTAGATATAAAGGTCAGCATTCCATTAACCTTTTAGATTACTTTCTGTACCTGTTCATGACATTTTAATGATCTATGTACATGGGCCCCCAAGTCTTTGGACCTCCACTGCTTCTAGCTTTACACCATTTATAAAGTAGTTTGTTCTATCATTTTAAGGTCCAAAGTGGATGACCTTACATTTGCGTACATTGAAATCCATTTGCCATAATTTTGCCCATTCACTTAATCTATTAATATTTCTTTTTAATTTTATGCTTCCATCTACACTGCTTACAATGCCGCCTATTTTTGTGTCATTGGCAAACTTGAATATGTGGTGTTCTATCCCAACATCTAAGGTGTTAATAAATACAGTGAATAGTTGAGGCCCCAACACAGATCCTTGCGGGACACTACTAGTCAAATCCTGCCAATTGGAATACCTGCCCATTATCCCTACTCTCTGTCTCCTGCCGCTCAGGCAATTTCCTAACCAGGTCAATAATTTGCCTTCAATTCCATAGGCTTCAACATTAGCTAGCAGTCTCTTATGAGGGATTTTATCAAATGCCTTCTGAAAGTCGATATAAATAACATCCATAGACATTCCCCTGTCCACTACTTTAGTCACCTCTTCAAAAAATTCAATCAAGTTCGTCAGGCATGACCTACCCTTTACAAATCCATGCTGGTTGTCGCTGATCAGTTGAAAACCCAAGTCCAGGTCATTAATATATATTAAAAAGAACAGCGGTCTCAACACCGATCGCTGGGGGACATGACTGACACTTCCCTCCAGTCTGAAAAAAAACAGTCACCGCTACTCTCGGCTTTCTGTCCTTTAGGATATCGATGGACTGGTCAGGTGGGCAAAAAAGTGGCAAATAGAATTCAATCCGGAGAAGTGTGAGGTAATGCTTTTGGGAAGGCTAACAAGGCAAGAGAATACATGGTAGGATACTGAGAAGTGTAGAGGAACAGAGTGACCTTGGAGCGCATGTCCACAGATTCCTGAAGGTAGCAGGACAGGTGGTTAAGAAGGCATACGGGATACTTTCCTTTATTAGTTGAGGCATAGAGTATACATAGGATTACATAGGATATATAGCACAGAATTCCACATTCTCACCACTCTCTGGGTAAAGAAGTTCCTTCTGAATTCTCTATTTGATTTCTTATCAAACAGAGGATGCTGAGGGGAGAGTTAATTGAGGTGTATAGAATTATGATGGGCCGAGATAGAGTCGATAGGAAGGACCTATTTCCCTTCGCAGAGAGCTCCATAACCAGGGGGCATAGATTTAAAGTAATTGGTAGAAGGATTAGAGGGGAATTCAGGAGTATTTGTTTCACCCAGAGGGTGAGGGTAGTAGAGGCAGAAATGCCCATCACATTTAAAAAGTACTTGGATATGCACTTGAAGTGCCGTAAGCTACAGGGCTACGGACCAAAAGCTGGAAAGTGGGATTAGGCTGGATAGCTCCTTTTCGGCCGGCATAGACACGATGGGTCGAATGGCCTCCTTTTGTGCCATAAAATTCTATGATTCTATGATTCTTAGCCAATTTCGTATCTACACAGCCACTGCCCCTTTAGTTCCAAGTGCTTCAATTTAGCTAACGAATCTATTCTGTGGTATTTTGTCAAATGCTTTTTGAAAGTCCATATCAAATGCATTACCCTCATCAACCCTCTCCATTACTTTATCAAAGAACTCCATGAAGTTAGTCAAACACAATTTGCCTTTAACAAATCCATGCTGGCTGTCATTTATTTTTCCAAGTGCCAATTAATTTTGTCTCGGATTAATGTCTCTAAAAGTTTCCCCACCACCAAAGTTAGGCTGGCTGGCCTGTAGGTGCCGGGATTAGACCCCTCCCAATTTTTGAACAGGGGTGTAATATTTGCAATCCTCCAGTCCTCCAGCACCACTCCGATATTACTTCGCTCTGCAACTTAGGATGCATCCCTTCCGGACCAGGTGACTTTTTTTATTTGAGCAGTACCAACCTTTTATGTACATCCTCTTTATCTATTTTAATCCCATCCAACTTCTCTACTACCTCTTCCTTTACTGCTACATCGGCAACAATGGCCCAGAAATTGATCTCGCTCTGTTCCCGCGGGGGTAAGCCTTTCCCGCGATGTCTCACCTCGCTTATGCTTTTTCTGATCCAGCTCGCACGAAATTGATGTTCCAGACATCAGCTGTGCTGGGCTTGCGTATCCCAGCGGCGTAGTTAATTCGTGCGAGCTGTGGGATCACGTGACTCAGTTAGAGCCAATGGCAGCACACCATCTTCCATTCATAAGTCTCACAGCATGGCTGAGAGACTTATGAATCTTACACCCCCCCAAAATAACAGCTAAACCTCAATTAAATTAAAAAAAAAAAACCATCACATTAATAAAATAAGTATAGTTAATTAAATTAACCATTTTAAATAAAAAATTAAATTTTTGAAAAAATTTAAAATCTTTTAAAAAGTTATAAAAATAAACTTACCTGTCTTTAAAGTCTATAAAAAAGATATACCTGTAAAAAAAAATTCAAAAAAATACTTAATTCACTACTTACCTTCTTAAAAGCGGGTCTTACTCCTCCTTTTTACATTTCCAAAATCTTCAGTACTTACCTGCGCGTCCAAAGCATGAAGTGCACAGCGTGCGCGCAGCCTGTAGCGCGCACGCGATGCACTCCGGCCCCGCCCCCTTTTCGGAAGAGCAATTGCCGGTTTTCAGCGCATGCGCAGGGCATGCAGAAAACCGGCAATTGGAGTGGGAATACGCGAGAGTATGCAGTGCGTACTCTCGCGTCCCGGGATCAAGTTTCGGCCCATTGTCTTCTTTAGTGAAAACAGATGCAAAGTACTCATTTAGTACCTCGGCCATGCCCTCTGCTTCCACAAGAAGATTCCCTTTATGGCCCCTACTCGACCCCACCCTTCCTTTGACTACCCTTTTCCTATTTATGTTTATAAAAGACTTTTGAGTTTCATAGAAACATAGAAACATAGAAACATAGAAACATAGAATCTAGGAGCAGGAGTAGGCCATTCGGCCCGTCGAGCCTGCTCCGCCATTCAATACGATCATGGCTGATCATCCAAATCCAGTACCCTGTCCCTGCTTTAATCCCCACAGTACACATATCCCACCCTACCCCTGTAACCCCACGTATTTAATTCCCCCTAACATATCCCATCCTATCCCCATAACCCCACATATTTAATCCCCCCTAACACTAAGGGTCAATTTATCATAGCCAAATCAACCTAACCCACACATTTTTGGACTGTGGGAGGAAACCGGAGCACCCGGAGGAAACCCTTTATGTTACCTGCTAATCTATTTTCATACACTCTCTTTGCCTCTCTTATTTCCCTATTCAGTTATCCCCTGCACTTTTTGTATTCAGCTTGGTTCTCTACTGAATTAGGAACCAGGGGGGAAAAAATTCAGTTGGTTGCACCTCCCGTTAGCGCCTTAAGAGGGCACTAATGGGGCGCAAAGCAACAAGCGCCCGGGCGCGGCGATGTTTGCGCCGCTCGCGAAATTAACTAGACATTTTGCGGCGGCGCTAAACACTACTGCCACGATCTCCTGCGCCGGCAGATCGTGACGTCAGTTGAGTGCGCAACGCCCCGGTAGCGTCCCGGAGCGGATATTGAGTGGTGTCCCCTGCCTTACCGCCTGACGCTAGCAACGACAGGTTGAGGGGAGCGTTTTGCAGTCAGGAAGGGACTGGGGGAGCACTATTTAA
The DNA here is from genome assembly GCA_030390025.1 of Squalus acanthias. NCBI lineage: Eukaryota > Metazoa > Chordata > Chondrichthyes > Squaliformes > Squalidae > Squalus > Squalus acanthias. Next base: position 93,970,121 of record CM059431.1, read on the forward strand.
AGGTGACCACTTCCTGCCTTTTATTGTTGGTGACATTTTTGAACCACGCATTCTGAGAGAGAGAGAGAGAGACTTCTGGAGAGATTCAACGCTGTGTGAAGGAGTTTTGGGTACTGAGCAGCACTTTGCAGGTTCATTTTGATTTGCCCTTCCTTGTATCAATTTAGAAGAGACTGTGGGGGCTGCACTCTGAGCTCTTTGCCTGGGCCTCTCCATTGTTCTTTCCAGCAGATTTGATGTACAGGTCTCTCCAGGCCGAGATTCAAGGCTGCAATGAGCAGGATGTGGATGGAAAGCAAGATCAACCCTCCCCTTTAAGAACTGGCCGGTGCCATTGTGTGTGTGTTCCATTGCTGACTGACATCACATGAGCTTCGTCAGCGCTCTGAGTTAGTGCCTCGCTCCTCGGCCTTTGCGCCTTAAGACAGGTGTGAAGCGCCTGATTTAGCGCTCCAATCACCTCCAGGGGCGATAAAAGTCAAGTTTGCAGTCGGAGGCGATAATTAGCGCCAGGTGCTAATCTTTGCGCCCGGCCGATAATTGCGCCCCAAATGGGGCGATACTGAATTTCTCCCCCCAGATATTTATATTAAGCCTCCTATTTCGGTATAATTTTCACATTTGTTTTATCCTTGTCCTTTTCCATAACCACTCTAAAGCTAATGATATTGTGATCAATATTTGTCAAATGCTCCCCTACTGAAACATGCTCCACTTGCCCCACTTCATTCCCCAGAATTAGATTCAGCACTGCTTCCTTCCCCATTGGGCTGGAAACACACTGATCAAGAAAGTTATCTTGTACACATTTTAGGATTTTCTCTCGCTTTATGCCCTTTTCACTGTTATTTCCCCAGTCTATATTAGGATAATTGAAGTCCCCCATAATCACTACTCTAAAGTTCTTGCATCTTTCTAAAATATTCCTGTTAATTTTTTCTCCCCTTGTCCAGTCTCTTCCCACCTACATCTGCGACTCTTCTGACGCCCTCTGCCACTTTAACAGCTTCCAGTTTCCTGGCCCCAACCGCCTCCTTTTCACTATGGACGTACAATCCCTCTACACCTCCATCCCCCACCAGGATGGCCTGAGGGTGCTCCGCTTCTTCCTTGAACAGAGGCTCAACCAGTCCCCATCCACCACCATCCTCCTCCGCCTGGCTGAACTTGTTCTCACATTGAACAACTTCTCCTTTGACTCCACTCATTTCCTCCAAATCAAAGGTGTTGCTATGGGAACCCACATGGGTCCTAGCTATGCCTGCCTTTTCGTGGGATATGTGGAACACTCTTTGTTCCAGTCCTACTCGGGACCCCTCCCTCACCTCTTTTTCCAGTACATTGATGACTGTATCGGTGCTGTTTCCTGCTTTCGCCCTGAACTAGATAATTTCATTCACTTTGCTTCCAATTTCCACCCTTCCCTCACCTTCACATGGTCCATCTCCGACTCTTCCCTTCCCTTCCCTTCCTCGACTTCTCCGTCTCCATCTCTGGGGATAGGTTATTGACAAACATTCACTACAAGCCCACTGACTCCCACAGCTACCTGGACTACACTTCCTCCCACCCCGCCTCATGTAAGGACTCTATTACATTTTCCCATTTTCTCCGTCTCCGCCGCATCAGCTCTGACGATGCCACCTTCCATACCAGTGCTTCCGACATGTCTTTCTTTTTCCTCAACCGAGGATTCCCCTCTACAGTGGTTGACATGGCCCTTGACCGTGTCCGTTCTATCTCCCGCACTTCTGCCCTCACCCCTCCCTCCCAGAAACACGATAGAGTTCCCCTTGTCCTCACCTTTCACCCCACCAGCCTCCACATTCAACGGATCATCCTCCGCCATTTCCGCCACCTCCAGCGTGATCCCACCACCAAACGCATCTTCCCCTCACCTCCCCTTTCAGCATTCCATAGGGACCGTGCCCTTTGCGACACCCTGGTCCACTCCTCTATCACCCCCAACACCCCTTCCCCTTCGCCCGGCACCTTTCCGTGCAAGCGCAGGAGATGCAACACATGCCCTTTTACCTCCACCCTTCCCACTGTCCAGGGCCCCAAACACTCCTTCCAGGTGAAACAGTGATTTACTTGTACTTCTTGCAATTTAGTATACTGTATTCACTGCTCACGATGTGGTCTCCTCTACATTGGGGAGACCAAACGCAGATTGGGTGACCACTTTGCGGAACACCTCCATTCAGTCCGTAAGGGGGACCCCGAGCTTCCGGTCGCCTATCACTTTAATACTCCGCTCCACTCCCACTCTGACCTCACCGTCCTCGGCCTCTTACATTGTTCCACTGAAGCTCAGCGTAAGCTTGAGGAACAGCACCTCATCTTTCGATTAGGCACTCTACAGCCTTCTGGACTCAACATAGAGTTCAACAATTTCAGATCATAACCTCGGCCCCTGTCACATATATATATATTTTTATCCACACTTTTTGTGTCTTCTGTTCTTCTCTCCCACATGGCAGCTGTCTTTCATTCTGCCAGTGCAATTTACACTTCATCCTTTGTTTCTTAACCTGTCACATTACCATCTCCTTTTGCCTTGACTATCTCTTAATGGGGGAGAAATTCAGTATCGCCCCATTTGGGGCGCAATTATCGGCCGGGCGCAAAGATTAGCGCCTGGCGCTAATTATCGCCACCGACTGCAAACTTGACTTTTATCGCCCCTGGAGGTGATTGGAGCGCTAAATCAGGCGCTACACACCTGTCTTAAGGCGCAAAGGCCGAGGGGCGAGGCGCTAACTCAGAGCGCGGGCGCAGCGCAGGTGCTGTCAGTTAGCGATGGAACACAGACACACTGGCGCCTGACAGTTCTTAAGGGGAGGGTCGATCTTGCACTCCAGCCACACCCTGCTCATTGGAGCCTTGAATCTCGGCCTGGAGAGACCTGTGCCTAAATCTTCCAGCCAAGGACTATGGAGAGGGTGAGAGAACGAGCTCAGCGCTTCAGCGAGCGGGCCTTGGATGCTCTGGTTGGCGCGGTGGAGCGCAGAAGATCTATACTCTTCCCTGAGAGTGGCAGGAGGCCTTTGCCGCGCGAGTACAGAAGAGTGTGGAGGGAGGTGGCTCAGAGCGTCTCCTCCAGGAGCATGGTGCCCAGGACCCATATACAATGTCGAAAAAAGTTCAACGACCTCACTCGTATCGTCAGGGTGAGTGGCTTTTTTTCAATACCTCTCCATCCCTCCATCTCAACCTCACTCTGTGGCCAGAGGGTCTTAAAACCCCAATGCACAACACTCATCCAACACCTATGGCCCTCTCATGAAACACACACGCACATTCCACACTATGCATACAGTAAGGGCTATTCACCTATGGGAGGCACATCAGGCAAGACCATGGCTGCATACAGTAAGGGCTATTCACCTATGGGAGGCACATCAGGCAAGACCATGGCTGCATACAGTAAGGGCTATTCACCTATGGGAGGCACATCAGGCAAGACCATGGCTGCATACAGTAAGGGCTATTCACCTATGGGAGGCACATCAGGCAAGACCATGGTTGCATACAGTAAGGGCTATTCACCTATGGGAGGCACATCAGGCAAGACCATGGCTGTATATTTACTCAGACGCCGTCCTTTTTCTTGCAGGCCAAGCTATCTCATAATAGGAGACAGCAGCAACGGACGGGTGGAGGGCGGCCTCAGCTGCAACCCCTCAGCGATCTTGAGGCGCGCGTCCAGAGGATTGTGGCAAGCCGGGTGATCGGTCCCGTCGCCACTGGAGACGCCGACCCCGTTCTGGACAGCAATGGTAAGGTCATCACCTTTTTGGCCTCTGTCCTTCCACTTGTCCCTCACAACACCAGCCTTTGACACTTTCAATCCAACTTACTAAATCGCTGCACTCATTCCTCCCTTACTGCCACCCTGTCCTCACGCTAAAGCCACTCTTGTACCTCCCTGCTTTCAGATGGTGATTCACCAGCTGAGGAGACGGGCCTTCAAGCTGCCAGTGGGAGTGAAGCTGCAGCCGAGGAGGAAGATGAAGGCGGAGCATCAGTGCCACCCTCTCCCGAGGAAGCCCATGCCCACACTGGGAACACGCCTTCCCTGGAGGGGAGCAGGGGGGAAGGGTCTGATGAGGGTGAAGCTCCAGGACCCAGCGGGCTGCAGCAACGCGATGGGGGTAGGGAAGAACGGGGGCCTTCTCCCCGGAGGGAGAGTATGCCAGCGAGTCCTACTGCACTGGACACAGAGGAGGAGCGGCTCATCGCTGAAATGAACACCCAGGCGGTGGACATGCACACTGAGCTCATGGGTGCAGTGGGAAGGGTGCCCGAATGCATTGAATCACTGGCAAGGAGTGTGGAGCACTTCGCTGTAGCACAGGCGGATGCCACACTAAAGCTTAGTGCTGCAATTCAGTCACTGGCTGCCGTGATCCCATCTCTGACTGCTCTCATGCAGACTCAGATTGAGGCCACGTGAGCACTGACTGCTGCCAACCTCGATGGTTCATACACATTTCCCCGGGGCTCTCACCGCGCCGCAGCAGGCCAGCAATTTGTGCTCCAGCAGATTGCTCCGGATGCTGAAGTGCTGCCCCGTGGGAGTGCCAGTGTGTCGGTCGAGCAGGGAGTTGCTGTCCTCTCTCAAGATGACAGCATTCCTGCTGCCACCACTGTCACTTCTCCACTGCACTTGCCACTGCCTGTAGGACAGACTGCTGCCGCCCATGCAGAGTTGGTGCAGTCTGCAGCTGGGCCCTTCAGGCCCAGAGCTGGTCGAGGCCGTCCTTCAAGGGCATCTGCAGTCTCAGGTTCTGACAATCAGCAGCCTTCCACCAGCCTTGCTGCAGCCACTGAGGTCCCATTACGGAGGAGCAGTAGGGTGGGAAGGGGGGAAGTGCGCAAGGGAAGGAGATCACCCTTGAAGGGCAAAAAGTAGGAGGTGTGACAAAATGTTGGTCAGTTTTTTATTAAATGCTAAGGTTCGTGGTCAAACTTTTGAACATTATCTCCAGGTTATGAGAACCAGTTATGTTAATGACTGTGTTTTTGTGTTTCTTTCTATTAGTTTGTCATGAGGAAATGACACACACAGAGTTTGTGAAATAAATAAGTTTTTGTATTCAAAATATACATGTTTGGTCTTTGGAATCATTGGTGCCTTGGCCAAGCTTAGGGGTTGCGGGTTGGTTTCATTCACGTTGTTCTCAATGGCAGAAGCCATTTCCTCAGCAGGGGCCTAGAAGCGGCTTGCTATCAGCCGTTGACGGATGGCCCTTCCAGTTTCTACATTGTAGGCCTCCCTCCCGCCTTGGTGCTGCTGATGATCATCCTCCTCCTCTTCCTCCTCCTCTTCCTCCTCCTCCTCTGGTGGTGCTCCAAGGCCTGGTGGCATTGGCTGGGTCCTGAGGATTGCCATGTTATGCAGCATGCAGCACACAACTACGAAGTGGGAAACTCGCTCAGGCGAGTACTGTAGGGCTCCTCCAGAATGGTCCAGACAGCGGAACCGTTGCTTGAGTACGCCGATTGTGTGCTCAACGATGTTCCTGGTAGCTTGATGGCTCTCGTTGTACCGCAGCTCAGCAGGGGTGTTGGGCGTACGGAGCGGTGTCATCAGCCAGGTGCTCAGTGGATATCCCTTGTCCCCGAGAAGCCAACCAACTGGCTGATGCGGTGCCTGGAAAAGTTCTGCCACAGTAGTCTGGCGCAGGATGAATGCATCGTGGCAGCTGCCAGGATAGTGGGCATTGACAGCGAGTATCAGCTGTCTGTGGTCACAGACCAACTGAACGTTCAAGGAATGGAACCCCTTTCTGTTGCGGAAATCCTCGGCATTCTCATGCGGAGCACGCAAAGCCACATGCGTGCAGTCAATGGCGCCCTGCACCATGGGGAAGCCCGCTATCCTAGCAAAGCCCATTGCGCGTTCTTGCTGCTTGTCTGGGGTCATGGGGAAAGAGATGTACTCTCGTCTCCTTTTAAAGAGGGCATTTGTGACCTGACGGATGCAGCAATGCACCGCGAACTGGGAGATATTGGCGATGTCCCCAGTAGCAGATTGATTTGAGCCAGTGGCATAAAAGTTCAGAGCCACTGTGATCTTCACTGCCACCGACAGAGACGTCCTGGACCTCAGTTGAGGCTGCAGATCTGGCTGCAGCAGGTGGCAGAGCTCAGTGACCACCTCCTTGCTGAAGCGCAGCCTTCGCAAACACTGCTCCTCAGACATATGAATGTAGGAGAGCTGTTGACGAAATACCCTGGGAGGGTAAGGTCTCCTGTACAGAGGCCTGTTGGCCCTCCTCCGTCTGGCCATGATTGCCACTCTCTCTCTGCGTCTCTGTGTCCTCCGATTCTGGTGGCGCAGGACGACGCCCCCAATCAGTGCAGCCCCCAAAGTCTCTTGGCAATCAAAGTTATGAAGGCCAAAAACCAAAGTACCTGCAAAGTTATGATCAGTAGCCAAAACTACCTCACACAGCGTTGACTCAATGCAGAAGTCTCTCTTTCTCTCTCTCCGAATCTCTCTCTCTCTCAGAACGAGTGGTGCAAAAATGTCAACCACAGAGAAAGACAGGAAGAAGCCCACTTTAAATAGCGCCCCCCAGCCCCACAGCGACTGGGAGCGTTCCAGTCTTCCGGTCGTTGGTTGTGCCAGGTGGTAAGGATGGGGGCGCCACTTAATTTCCGCTCCGGGGCGCCACAAGGGCGTTGCACCCTCGTATGACGTCAAGATCTGCGTGCGCAGGAGATCGCGGCGGTAAAGTTTAGCGCCGCCGCAAAATGTCTAGTTAAGTTCGCGAGCGGCGCAAACATCGCTGCGCCTGGGTGCTAGGTGCTTTGCGCCCCATTAGCGCCCTCTTAAGGCGCTAACGGGAGGCGCAACCAACTGAAATTTTCCCCCACTGGGTGAGAAATTCAGTATCGCCCCATTTGGGGCGCAATTATCGGCCGGGCGCAAAGATTAGCGCCTGGCGCTAAGTATCGCCACCGACTGCAAACTTGACTTTTATCGCCCCTGGAGGTGATTGGAGCGCTAAATCAGGCGCTGCACACCTGTCTTAAGGCGCAAAGGCCGAGGAGCGAGGCGCTACCTCAGAGTGCTGGCGAAGCTCATGTAATGTCAGTCAGCAATGGAACACACACACAATGGCACGGGCCATTTCTTAAAGGGGATGGTTAATCTTGCTTTCCATCCACATCCTGCTCATTGTAGCCTTGAATCTCGGCCTGGAGAGACCTGCACATCAAATCTGCTGGAAAGAACAATGGAGAGTACCAGGCAAAGAGCTCAGAGTGCAGCCCCCACAGTCTCTTCTAAATCGATACAAGGAATGGCAAATCAAAATGAACCTACAAAGTGCTGCTCAGTACCCAAAACTCCTTCACACAACGTTGAATCTCTCCAGAAGTCTCTCTCTCTCTCTCTCTCAGAATGCGTAGTTCAAAAATGGCACCAACAATAAAAGGCAGGAAGCGGTCACCTTTAAGTAGCGCTCCCCCTTTCCCTTCATGACTGCAGAATGCTCCCCTCAACCTGTCGTTGCAAGCGTCAGGCGGTAAGGCAGGGGGCGCCACTCAATATCCGATCCGGGGCGATACCGGGGCGCTGCGCACTCGACTGACGTCACGATCTGCCGGCGCAGGAGATCGTGGCGGTAGTGTTTAGCGCTGCCGCAAAATGTCTAGTTAATTTCGCGAGCGGCGCAAACTTCGCCGCGCCTGGGCGCTAGATGCTTTGCGCCCCATTAGCGCCCTCTTAAGGCACTAATGGGAGGAGCAACCAACTGAATTTTTCCCCCAATGTCTTTTAACTTCTCCTGCCTTCTATTCTATCACAGACCTTCCCTTTTGTTCTTTCATCCCCTTCCCCATTTCTTAGCCCCTACCCTTGCTTAAAAATCTGTTCCATTTCCTGCTTTTTTCCAGTTCTGACGAAAGGTCATCGACCTGAAATGTTATTTCTGTTTCTTTCTTCACAGATGCTGCCTGACCTGCTGAGTATCTGCAGCATATTCTGTTTTTAATACACATTCACTGGTTGCTGACATCAGTCCCCATATGAGTGACTGATGTATGCCATATGGCTCTATGATATGTAATTCTGTCACCAGGTTGCTGAGATGTTCCCCTCTCTCCGTCTCCCACCTCCAGCTGCTCAGCGACTCCAGGTATTTCTAAAGCAGCCTCCTCTGCTGTTGTAAGGTTTACAAATGATGGAGGGCCACCTCCGGTTCTCCCCCTCTCCCTCTTATTTCAGGCTCTCTTTTTCTGCAAGGAGGGAAAGAAGAGAAGAGAGTGATGGAATGAGTATAAGGAATGGATGAGATAGATCTTTAGAGGGAGACTATGATGGAGTGGGGTGCCAAAGCCAAGTGGCCTCCTTGTGTGTTGTTAGTTGGTATGATTGCATTAGGGTGAGGGTGAATGTGAGGGGTGGCTAGTGAGATGGGGATGTGATAATATAGATAGAGAGAGAGGGATGGGTAGACCATGCAAGGTATGTTGGTGTGAGTGAGGATGTGCAGGAGTAGGGTTGGGAAGGCAGAGTGATGGGGATGTGATAAGAGGCACAGCAGGATGAAGTTGAGTGTGGCTTTGCACTAATGTTTCCTGATCTAATGAGATCATTGAAACATTTGTGGCACTGCACCCAGGTCCTCCTGAACACATCCCTGCTGTTGACCTCCTTTGCAATCTACAGCCAGGCTGTTTCGTTCTCCTGGGGAGGTCTCTTCCACCCATCGGAAGGGAAGAGGACCTCCCTCTGTGCTCTGACTCCCTCCACAAGCATATAAAGAAAGAAAGAAAGACTTGCATTTATATAGCGCCTTTCACAACCTCATGACGTCTCAAAGCACTTTACAGCCAATTACGTACTTTTGGAGTGTAGTCACTGTTGTAATGTGAGAGTCTTCGGAGAACCTGGGTGCAGACCTCTGCCTCTGTGCTGTCATTGTCAGTGTTTGCAGCACCTCAATGCTGTAGTGCACTGACAGCACTATTTTAGATTAACCTTCAAATCCAATGTGGCCATGGCCCCTTTAAATATCCCGGCTGAAAACGCGTCATGGATGACGTCAGCAGACCAGCACCATTTCATTGGACTGGGTAGTGCGCAGGGCGGTCTTAATAGGCCCTATTGAGGTAAAGTTGTTTTGTGGAGCAGGATGGAGCCTGCAACAGGGTCGTGATCTGCCATGGCCTCCGTCCGCACCGGGCCCGCCCACGTAGGGAAAATTCCGGCCTCTGTTTAGAAGCATTCCTTGAAGACCAGTCTGTGCAGACAACACACCATATCATATATCCGATGTAGCTATTTGTGCCTGCAACTCACCAACCTTATATACCATGCTCCATTTACACATATGCACTCCAAATCGATCTTAGTCTGCCTTGCATTTCCCCCATCTGTTCCCTCCTATTTCTGAACTACTCTTTATTCTAATGGCATTTGTCTCTCCCAGTGCTTTGTGTACCTTATATTACCTATTTAATACTGCAACCTGATGCTCTTCCCCTGTCGAATTAGTTTAAACCCACCTCTACAGCACTCATTAACGCATTAACCTGTCTTACCTTACTGCTCCTATACTCACTAGAGAAAGTTAAAACTAGACTGGAAAAATATCTTCAATGTAGATGCTTCAAAGAAGCGACTCGACACAATGCTGAATAAGTATGAAAGCATGTTCACAGACAGTTATGAGGGCATCACTGGGTATGACGCGCATATCCGCATCAAGTCCAATGCGAAGCATGCCTGAAACTGGCATTTCCGATGTCCCTACGGGTGTGTACACAGCTCGTACACACCCGTAGGGCATCGGAAAATACAGGCCCTTATGTTCTTATGACTCAGTACTGAAAAGAGAGTATGAAAACACCCTGAATGGATGGACTGATCAGTGTCTGGACACAGAATTGAAACCATTCCATAACCGTCGTACTGAATTGTCTTGTGAGCAAGGTTATATCAAGTGGGGAAGCAGGTGGAGGTACCTACTTTTTGAGAGATAGAATCCTGGCCAAACGTCATACTGAACATCCAGGAATCAAATGCAAGAAGTATGAAATCAATTGCAAGAAGCTTTGTTTACTGGTCTGGATTAGACAGTGATCGTGAACCACTTGTCAGCAAATGCAGTGTTTGCCAAAATTACAGAAACAAACCACCCAAAACTCCACTCCAACCCTGGTCATGGCCAAGTAGACCTTTTCAGAGAGTACATGTAGACTTCTGTGAGAAAGCAACTGATTATTTCCTCGTATTTGTAGATAGTCACTCAAAGTGGATTGAAGTGTTCAAATACTGCAACTGAACGTACCATAGATGAGTTGAGGTCTATCTTTGCATTTCATGACTTACCTGCAGAGTTTGTTTCTGACAATGGCCCTCAGTTCCGTTCTGTTCTATTCCAAGAATTCATGAAATGGACTGGTATCAAACACACTCTCGTTTGGAACCAAAACAGAACAGCCCGAAAATTGGTTCAACACCAAAACTTTCTGTAAGGAGATCAGGAAGACTCCACAAACCTGTTATTAAACTGGATTTGTAGTTCATTTGTAGGATTTGTAGTTCAATTAAAAGAGAAAAGCCAAGAGTTTTTGTTACGTGGTACACATACAGCTGGGAAAAGTGGGACGATAGTTTTGTTGTATTTGAGAGGGGAATATGTATAATTTTTAAAGGGGAAAGCAGTGAAATGTATTATCACATGGTTTGTCACATGGCTTAGTATGAGCATGCTCAGTTCGCTCTGGCCGAGTAAAGCAAGCACATGGACTAGCAGCTCATCGTGTCTCTGTCCTTCATTTGCTCTACCTACATATATTAGACAGGGGAACTTGGAGGTGATGGAGTTCCCATGTGTTTGCTGCCCTTGTCCTTCTATGTGGTAGAGGTCGCGAGTTTGGGAGATGCTGTTGAAGAAACCTTGATGAGTTGCTGCAGTGCATCTTATCGATGGTACACACTGCAGCCACAGTGCGCCGGTGGTGGAGGGAGTGAATGTTTAAGGTGGTGGATGGGGTGCCAATCAAGCGGACTGCTTTGTCCTGGATAGTGTCGAGCTGCTTGAGTGTTGTTGGAGCTGCACTCATCCAGGCAAGTGGAGAGTATTCCATTACACTCCCGTCTTGTAGATGGTGAAAAGGCTTTGGGGAGTCAGGAGGTGAGACACTCGCCACAGAAAACCCAGCCTCTGACCTGCTCTTGTAGCCACAGTATTTATGTGGCTGGTCCAGTTAAGTTTCTGGTCAGTGGTGACTCCCCAGGATGTTGATGGTGGGGGATTTGGCTATGATAGTTCCATTGAATGTCATGGGGCGGTGGTTAGGCTCTCTCTTGTTGTGTGGCACTTGTGTGGCGCGAATGTTACTTGTCATTATCAGCCCAAGCCTGAACGTTGTCCAGGTCTTGCTGCATGCGGGCATGGAATGCTTCATTATTTGAGCAGTTGCGAATGGAACTGAACACTGTGCAATCATCAGTGAACATCCCCACGTCTGACCTTATGATGGAGGGAAACTCATAGGTGAGGCAGCTGAAGATGGTTGGGCCTAGGACACTGCCCTGAGGAACTCCTGCAGCGATGTCCTGGGGCTGTGATGATTGGCTTCCAACAACCACAACCATCTTCCTTTGTGCTAGGTATGACTCCAGCCAGTGGAGAGTTTTCCTCCTGATTCCCATTGACATCAATTTTACCAGGCTGGAATTTTCTCCAGGGTTGAGGTGGGGGGCCACCGAGGCGGGTGTGAAACTTGGGGGGCCAGGTTTCCCACAGGCCCTGCCGACTTTAATGGCAGGGCCTGATTTGCATGTGAGGACCTTGGATTCCCGCCCACAGCCAGCCAGATTGAGAGGTTGGCTAGTTGTGGGCGGGTAGGTCTTCAGATGCGGAGAGGGAGCGGGGTGTCGGTCAGGGAGAAGGATCGCTGGATGGGGGGCGGTGGGGGGCAGTGGTGTTGGGGATTGACTGGCTTGGTCAGGGATCGTCATCAGAGGGGGGGTCAGGGATCAGCTCGCTCGGTCAGGGATCGTCATCGGAGGGGGGGTCGGGGATCAGCTCGCTCGGTCAGGGATCGTCATCGGAGGGGGGGTCAGGGATCAGCTCGCTCGGTCAGGGATCGTCATCGGAGGGGGGGATTCGGGGATCGGCTCGCTCGGTCAGGGATTGTCATCGGAGGGGGGGATTCGGGGATCGGCTCGCTCGGTCAGGGATCATCATCAGAGGGGGGGTCGGGGATCGGCTGGCTTGGTCAGGGATCGTCATCAGAGGGGGGGGTCGGGGATCAGCTCGCTTGGTCAGGGATCGTCATCAGAGGGGGGGTCGGGGATCGGCTCGCTCGGTCAGGGATCGTCATCAGAGGGGGATCGGGGATCGGCTTGCTCGGTCAGGGATCGAGGGACGAGGGGGGTCGGGGATCGGCTCGCTCGGTCAGGGATCGTCATCAGAGGGGGATCGGGGATCGGCTTGCTCGGTCAGGGATCGTCATCAGAGGGGGGGTCGGGGATCGGCTCGCTCGGTCAGGGATCGTCATCGGAGGGGGGGTCGGGGATCGGCTGGCTTGGTCAGGATCAAGGGACGAGGGGTGTCGGCCGGGGATTGGTGGGATGTGGGCCGGAGGATCGGGGGGTCGACGGTGGGAGGCCTGGGGGGTGAGTCGGCCGGGGATCGGCGAGGGGGGGGAGAGAGGATCAGGGCCGGCCACTGGAGGATTGTGGCCGGCCTCAGCGTCATCAGTGGGGGGGAGGGGGTTGTGGGGGAGGCATCATGGTGGGGATCGGAGGCTTCGTGGTGGGGTTTCCGATTGCGGGGTTGCGTTAGGTAGGAACCCTGGATCCAGGAGGTAGGTATAAAGCCACTTACCTCCTGGATGCAGCAGTCCCCACCTCCGTTTAACTGCCGGGTTTCATGAATTGTGTGAAATCCATCCACAGGCAGTTAAATTCAAAATGGAGGGAGAAACAGAGGCTTCCAGCCTCATTACAATATTTAAATTGATGTTCCACCCCCTGGGAGCGGGTTGGTCGCCCGTCCCCCTCCCGCCCCATCCCTCCTCCATTAAAACTGAAAGTGAACAGGTTGGAGGCAGGAGCAGGTCGGGAATCCCATTTTTTATACTTTAACTAACCCCATTTTTTTAGGGGAAAATTCCGGCCTAGGGCTCCTTGATGCCACACTCGGTCAAATGCTGCCTTGATGTCAAGAGCAGTCACTCTCACCTCACCTCTGGAATTCAGCTCCTTTGTCCATGTTTGAACCAAGGCTGTAATGAGGTCGGGACCCAAGTGGTCCTGACGGAACCCAAACTGGGCATCAGTGAGCAGATTATTGGTGAGTAAGTGCTGCTTGATAGCACTGTCGACGACACCTTCCATCACTTTGCTGATGATTGAGAGTAGACTGGTGGGGCGGTAATTGGCCGGGTTGGATTTGTCCTGTTTTTTGTGGACAGTACATACCTGGACAGTTTTCCACATTGTCGGATAGATGCCAGTGTTGTAGCTGTACTGGAACAGCTTGGCTAGAGGAGGGGCTAGTTCTGGAGCACAAGTCTTAAGCACGACAGCCGGGATGTTGTCGGGGCCCATAACCTTTGCTGTATCCAGTGCGCTCAGCCATTTCTTGATATCACATGGAGTGAATTGAATTGGCTGAAGACTGGCATCTGTGATGGTGGAGCAAAGATGGATCATCAACTCAGTGCTTCTGGCTGAAGATGGTTGCAAATGCTTCATCCTTGTCTTCTGCGCTCACGTGCTGGGTGCCGTCATCACTGAGGATGGGGATGTTCATGGAGCCTCCTCCTCCTGTTAGTTGCTCAATTGTCCACCACCATTCACGACTGGATGTGGCAGGACTGCAGAGCTTTAATCTGATCTGTTAGTTGTGGAATCACTTAGCTCAGTCTATAGCGTGCTGCTTCTGCAGCAAAGTGTTCTCCAGCACAGGGGTAGCAGTGAAGTGTGGTTGGGCCATGAGAGGGATGATAGCAAAAGTGGAGTAGTCTTTGGTGGGTCCCTCATGGGCTTGAAAACCCAGAGGACATCGGCAAGAGTAGCTCACAGTCAGATCAGGGATCTGAGCAGCTTGCCTCTACCTCTACTCAAGCCACAGAGGTTGCAACACGTGAAGCACCAGGAAATGGAGGATTATAGATTTGTAAGGTATGCACGTGGGTGTCTTAGACATTGATATATTGTTAAGGTTCTGTTATTTACTTGAAGCACATAAATAATATTCTTTTGCACCACTTTACCGACTTGCTCCTTCTTGGTTGCTGTCTGGCAAGTGACCTTTTCAGCTGTTTGATGATGAATGGGAAGACAAGAGTTGACGGCGACCAATTGGGGGATGTGAAAGTAATGCTTGGTTGCTTGCAGGACTGCTTTGTGTTAGTGGCATTGGGAGTGTGGGTTTTCAAAGTGATACTTACATGTTGAGCACAAAACCGGCATCATCATAGAATCATAGAATCATAGAAAATTACAGCACGGAAGGAGGCCATTTCGGCCCATCGTGTCCACGCCGATCAACAAAGAGCTATCCAGCCTAATCCCACTTCCCAGCTCTTGGTCCGTAGCCCTGCAGGTTACAGCATCCCAAGTGCACATCCAAGTACTTTTAAAATGTGGTTAGGGTTCCTGCCTCTACCACCCTTTCAGGCAGTGAGTTCCAGACCCCCACAACCCTCTGGGTGAAGAAATTTCCCCTCAAATCCCCTCTAAACCTTCCACCAATTACTTTAAATCTGTGCCCCCTAGTTTTTGACCCCTCTGCTAAGGGAAATAGGTCCTTTCTATCCACTTTATCTATGCCCCTCATAATTTTATACACCTCAATAAGGTCTCCCCTCAGCCTCCTCTGTTCCAAGGAAAAAAGACCCAGCCTATCCAGTCTTTCCTCATAGATTAGATTCTCGACTCCTGGCAACATCTTTGTAAATCTCCTCTGTACCCTCTCTAGTGCAATCACATCTTTCCTGTAATGTGGTGACCAGAACTGCACGCAGTACTCTAGCTGAGGCCTAACTAGTGTTTTATACAGTTGAAGCATAACCCCCCTGCTCTTGTATTCTATGCCATGGCTAATAAAGGCAAGCATTCCGTATGCCTTCTTAACCACCTTATCTACCTGGCCTGCTACCTTCAGGGATCTGTGGGCATGCACTCCAAGGTTCCTTTGTTCCTCTACACTACTCAGTGTCCTACCATTTAATGTGTATTCCCTTTCCTTGTTAGCCCTCCCCAAATGCATTACCTCACACTTCTCCGGATTGAATTCCATTTGCCACTGTTCTGCCCACCTGACCAATTTATTGATATCTTCCTGCAGTCTACAGCTTCCTTCTTCAGTATCAACCACACAGCTAATTTTAGTATCATCTGCAAACTTCTTAATCATACCCCCTATATTCAAGTCTAGGTCATTGATATATACCACAAAAAGCAAGGGACCTAGTACTGAACCCTGCGAAACCCCACTGAAAACAGCCTTCCAGTCACAAAAACACCCATCAACCATTACCCTCTGCTTCCTGTCTCTGAGCCAGTTTTGAATCCAACTTGACACTTTGTCCTGGATCCCATGGGCTTTTAACTTCGTGACCGGTCTGCCATGTGGAACCTTATCAAAACCCTTGCTAAAGTCCATATACACTACATCAAATGCACTACCCTCATCTACCCTCCTTGTTACCTCCTCAAAAAATTCAATCAAGTTTGTCAGACACGACCTTCCCTTAACAAATCCATGCTGACTATCCTTGATTAATCCGTGTCTTTCTAAATGAAGATTTATCCTGTCCTTCAGAATTCTTTCCAAAATTTTCCCACCACCGAGGTTAGGCTGACTGGCCTATAATTACTCGGTCTATCCTTTTCTCCCTTTTTAAACAAGGGTACCACATTAGCAGTCCTCTAGTCCTCCGGCACCACACCTGAAGCCAGAGAGGATTGAAAAATGATGGTCAGGGCCTCTGCTATTTCCTCTTTTGCTTCGCTTAACAGCCTGCGATACATTTCATCCAGGCCTGGGGATTTATCCACTTTTAAAGCTGCTAAACCCCTTAATACTTCTTCTCTCACTATGTTTATTTCATTTAATATTTCACACTCCTACCCCCTGATAGCAATGTCTGCTTCGCCCTTCTCCTTTGTGAAAACAGACGCAAAGTATTCATTAAGAACCCTACCGATGTCTCCTGCCTCCTCACACAGATTACCCTCATGATCTCTAATAGGCCCTACCCTTTCTTTAGTTATCATTTTACTCTTAATATATTCATAAAACATCTTTGGGTTTTCCTTGATTTTGCTTGCCAAGAACTTTTCATGCTCTCTCTTTGCTTTCCTAATATCCTTTTTAATTGCACCCCTGCACTTTCTGTACTCCTCTAAAGATTCTGGAGTATTTAGCCCTCGGTATCTGTCATACGCCTCCCTTTTTTTCTTTATTCTACCCTGTATGTCCCTAGACATCCAGGGGGCTCTCGATTTGTTAATTCCACCTTTTTTCTTTAAGGGCACATACTTGGTCTGAACCCTCCGGATCTCCTCCTTGAATGCCTCTCACTGCTCTGACACTGATTTACCTTCAAGTAGCTGTTTCCAGTCCACTATGGCTAGATCCCCTCTGAGCTTAGCAAAATTTGCTTTTCCCCAATTTAGAAATTTTATTCCTGGTCTATCCTTGTCCTTTTCCATAACTACATTAAATCTAACAGAATTATGGTCACTAGCACTAAAATGCTCCCCCACTGATACGCCTTCTACCTGCCCAGCTTCATTCCCTAAAACTAAGTCCAGAACCGTCCCCTCCCTTGTTGGGTTTGCTACATACTGGCTAAAAAAGTTCTCCTGGATGCATTTTAAGAATTCCGCACCCTCGATACCCTTCACACTAATTTTATCCCAGTTAATATTGAGGTAGTTGAAATCCCCTACTATTACTGCCCTATACTTTTTGTACTTCTCAGAAATTTGTTCTTTTATACATATTTGTTCTTCTATCTCCCTCTCACTGTTTGTGGGTCTGTAGTACACTCCCAGCAGTGTGATCGCCCCTTTTTTTTTCAATTCGACCCATATGGCCTCGTTTGATGATCCCTCCAACATATCATCTCTCCTCACAGCTGTAATAGTTTCTTTAATCAATACCGTGACCCCCCCCCTCCCTTTTTACCTCCCTCTCTATCCCATCTGAAAATCCTGTAACCAGGAATGTTGAGCTGCCATACCTGCCCCTCTTTCAGCCATGTCTCATCAGATAGAAAGAAAGGAAAAAAGAAGGAAAGGCACCATATTTCAACTGCTGTCCGATTTAAAATTGATAACTTGTATTGGGGTGTGGGGGGAGGTCGGATAAACATTTAAAAAACAGACCAGAGTTACTTCCCTCTGACTTTTGTTGAAGTGGCCGTTTCTGCAAGAGCATATTCACTGCGAGAGTGTTCGTCTGTCTTCTACCTTTTATGATGCAGAGATGCCGGCGTTGGACTGGGGTGGACAAAAATGAGAAGTCGCACAACACCAGGTTATAGTCCAACAGATTTATTTAAAATTACAAGCTTTCGGAGCTATCGATCGCCCCTTCTTCAGGTAAAGTTACAATGAGTGAATTTACAAAAGTTCACAGAATATAAACACAGAAAATGCAGAGATACAATCTTTCCTTACATCAAAGACACACCAAGAGCACAGCCAAGACAATGAGATGTGTCCCAGGGGGTCCAACGTGTCAAATCCTGCTGTCTGCATATCCTCTCCATATCCCTTCCTCTCTCTCCGTCCTTTTTGTGTTTGTTTTTTGTGTTTGTTTTTTTGTGTTTGTTTTTTAAAAACTGGAAAGACAGACAATGATGTCAAGTCACGTTCTGTAGCGTGACATGAACCCGATATCCCTATTTACCTAAGAAGGGGCGATCGATAGCTCCGAAAGCTTGTAATTTTAAATAAATCTGTTGGACTATAACCTGGTGTTGTGCGACTTCTCATTTTTTTCTACCTTTTAGGCTGGGATGTGACAAGTTGATCCTTGCATGAAGTGTGGCTTTTGCATGTGGTTGTTAGATGGGTGCACTGGTGGAATCTAAGTGAACCTCGCAATAATCATGGCATGCCAGGGAGCAATGTGCGCAGCTGGTGGTAAACTGTCCTCATCACCTTCCTCCTCCTCATCTTCCTGCTCCTGCTTTTCTTCCTCCTCCTCTTGCTTGGAAACCTCTGAAGATGATCTGCATTCTGCGCCTTGTTATCCTGCAGGTCCAAACCTTGCTGCTGCGCAATATTGTGCAGAGCGCAACACACCACGACCATTCTGGACACCCTGGCTGGTGTGTACTGAAGTGCACCTCCAGATCTGTCCAGGCATCTGAAGCACATCTTCAGCATGCCGATGGCTTGTCCAATGACATATCGGGTGGTGACAAGGCATTAATTGAGCACTCTTGGGTCTCAGTCCTCAGCTTTCTGAGAGGTGTCATCAGCCATGTTTTAAGTGGGTAACCCTTGTCTCCTAGCAGCCAGCCGGTAATTCTGCTTCCAGGTGTGAAGACGTCAGGAAGTTGGACTGCCACAGGATGAAAGCATCATGGCAGCTTCCCGGGAATCATGCACACACCTGCATAAAGATCTTTTTGTGGTTGCACACCAGCTGCACATTGATGGAGTGGAAGCCGTTGCAGTTAACGAATACTCCTGGGTGATCTAGGGGTGCCATAATTGCATCGTGTGTGCAGTCGATGACACCCTGTACTTGTGGGAACCCAGAGGCACAAACCTGAGCGCCCACTCACTCTGTTTGGCATCATCACAGGCAAAGTTAACATAATTTCCAGCCATGGCAAGGAAGCCATCAGTCACCTCTCTTATGTATTTGTGTGTCGCCAACTGCGAGATCCTACAAATGGCTCTGACAGAGCCCTAGAAGGAGCCAGAAGCAAAACGTTGAGGGCTGTGGTGACTTTGATAGCCAGTGGTAAAGCATGAAGGCCAGGTCCAGTTGGCAGCAGGTCTTCTTCCAGCAGGCTGCAAATGTCTGCCACCACCTGACGTGAAAATCTGAGCGTCCTGACAGGCTGCTGTTCAGACATGTTGAGGAAGCTGATCCTCTGCCTGTACAACCTGTGTGCCAGGTATGGCCTCCTGCGAGCTGCACCTCTCTGCTGCTGCTCCCTCCTCTGCGGCTCCCCTCTCTCCTGTGGACCTGCAGGTCTGTGACCAGCAGGCTGATGCTGGCACTGTTGCTGGTGCTGTTTCTGGTCATCTTGCCCCTCATCTGAGGTCCAACCTAAGGCAGCATTAGCGGCACCTATCCTGATCTGATAGATCTTTCACTCCTCATTGGATCCAGGAGTAGAGCCGGAGGACTGGAGAGTTGCTAATGTTATACCACTATTCAAGAAAGGGAAGAGGGATAAACTAGGAAACTGCAGGCCAGTCAGGTTAACATTGGTGGTGGGAAAGTTATTGGAAACCATTATCAGGGACAAAATGAACTTCCATTTGGAAAGGCATAGGTTAATCAAGGAGAGCCAGCATGGATTTGTTAAAGACAAATTGCAGTGGTGTTCCCCAGGGGTCAGCTTTGGGTCTATTATTCTTTGCAATTTTTAAAAACGAGCTAGACTCAGGTGTAGGGAACAGAGTTATAAATTTTGCAGATGATACAATACTTGGCAAAGTTGTAGATAGTGATGAGGATAGTTATAGGCTTCAGGATGACTTAGACAGGATGGTGAAATGGGCAGAAGCATGGCAGATGGAGTTCAATGGAGAAGTGTGAAGTGATGCACTTTGGGAGGACTAATATAGAAAGACAATATAATATAAATGGCTCAATTTTAAAAAGTGTAGTTTAGCAGAGAGACCTTAGTATCCATATACACAAATCTTTAAAGGTGGCAGGGCAAGTTAATAAGGTGGTTAAAAAGCATATGGGTTACTTGGGTTTATAAATAGAGGCATAGAATATAAAAGCAAAGAGAACATGCTAGAATTTTATAAATCACTGGTTAGGCCTCAGTTGGAGTATTGTGGACAATTCTGGGCACCACACTTCAGGAAAGATGTAAAGGCCTTAGAAAGGGTACAGAGGAGGTTTACCAGGATGTTACCAGGGATGAGGGACTTCAATTATGAGGTGAGGTTGGAAAAGTTCAGACAGTTCTCCTTGGAACAGCGAAGGTTAAGAGGTGACCTAATAGAGGTTTTTAAGATGATGAGAGGTTTTGATAGAGTAAATAGGGAAAAAATATTCCCTCTGGCGAGTGGGTTAATAACCAGAGGTCATGGATTCAAAATCATTGGCAAACGATCTAGAGGGAAGGTGAGGAGAATTTTTTTCACTCAGAGATTTGTTAGGATCTGGAACGTTCCACCTGAAAAGCTGATTCCATAAATAATTTTAAAAGGGAGTTGGACAGGTAATGGAGGATGAAGAACTTACAGGGTTACGGACAAAAAGCGGGGATGTGAGACTGAGCACGACTGCTCTTTCAAACAGGCAGCACAGGCACGACGGGCCGAATGTGCTGTAAGTTTCTATGATTCTATGAGATCAGATCTCCAAAGTGTAGATGAAACCTCCAAAGTGTGTAAAGTAACCTCTCAGCAAAAGTACTGTGAGCAAACCCTTCCCCACTAGCAGGTAAGAAAGCAACTGAGTACTGAATATTTATTGGCATATTTCCCGAGATTGATTCAGTCCCCAAAATTGTCGCTGTGCTCTTGCCTTGCTTTCATTGGTGAGTTCCAGGAAGCCGGGAAACCCGTGGACTCAATGATAAGCACAAAAATCTGGGTCAATTCGCTTTAATTGAGCGATTTACATATGTTGATTGGTAACTCGTCTCTCCCAAAGGGATTGCACACACGCGCTCCAGTGAATTGCGGAAGTCAGTGGGTTGGAGCCGACTTCCCAATGTGCTGACATTTTTGCCAGTTTTAACACCTCATCCGCACCCAAACCCATGCGCTCCTCCAGTTTAAAATTCCCCCCTAAGTTTCAGAAGGGAAAATAGGAGACAGGATAGAAATGTAACAATGCCTTGTGTCAGCCGTGGCTCAGTTGGTAGCACTCTTGCCTCTGAGTCAGAAGATTGTAGGTTTAAATCCCACTCCAGAGACTTGACCATGTAATCTAGACTGACACTGCAGTGCAGTACTGAGGGAATGCTGCACTGTCGGAGGTGCCGTCTTTTGAATGAGATGCTGTCTGGGCCCTGTCTGCCCTCTCAGGTGGATACAAAAGATCCCATGGCACTATTTCAAAGTAGAGCAGAGAGTTATCCACAATGTCCGGGCCAATATTTATCCTTCAATCAACATTAAAAAAACAGATTATCCGGTCATTATCACAGTGCTGTTTTTGGAAGCTTGCTGTGCGCAAATTGGCTACCGCGTTTCTACATTACAACAGTGACTACACTTCAAAATGTACTTCATTGGCTGTAAAGCACTTTGGGACATTCTGTGGTCGTAAATTATGCTATATAAATGCAAGTCTTTTTTTGGAAATCAATTAAAAATGTTACTTTGTGAGTGATATAGTTTGTTTGAAATGTTAATTTGTGAAGCTTGACAGACAGATTAGTAATTTCTAGTCATGGTCAGGTGAGAAGCCCCGTCTTGGAAATGTACAAAGGGAGCCAAAAATTTGAAACTATTATCATTTTGTCTAACAAGGTGTCAAAAAACTTTTGACAGCTTGGTTGTCTGATTATTACAAAGGAATTTTTAATTTTGAAAGGAAAGGGCACTTTTATAATCCAGGGACAACCTCAAGGTTTTCAGTTGTCTATTCACCAAGCCTCCTTTGTGTCTGGAAAGCAGGAACTCTGAGAAACTCTCTCACACTTTGTATTATGTAGACCATGATGTGACCATGGCATAATGTAGACTCTGCTTCGAAGAACATGGTGAAAGGAATTGCAAGAATAGTGTCTGTTTTTCAGTTTGTAATAGCTGAAGTTGATTTTTGCTACTAAATTGTTTCCTATCTGCCCTTTTATAATTTTATCTGTAAATAAATATCTCCCAGTACTTTAGCCTGTATGCATTGGTCTAGCGATGCATTAATTTCTGCCTTCTGAGGTACTAGGAGATTGTAGTAGGTATTCCACATATTCTCCAGTGAGTGATTTACCACAATTCCAGAGCTAATTGTTAGATCTGGGCCACCCCATTTGTTCCCAGTAAGGAATAAAGACACAGGTTTTGGTTCATAGAAAACTCAGTCTGCTAATGTATATTACATTCTAGTCAGGGACATGACATAAATCATTGGAAAAACTGAAGAAGTTTATAACACAGGTCATTCAGCCCATCATGTTTCTCCTGGCTCTTTGCTCGAACAATCCAAAACTGCTCCATAGCCCTGTGTCTTCTGCTGCTTTAAATATTTAGCCAAATTTCCTTTACCCACTGTGGCAAAGCTCCAATAATTCAGCAAACAGCCCAAATTGTTAACAGTTGCCTCTGTGCGTTAACATGCTTTGACCTGCATTACTCGCCAGTAGAATTTGAGGGGCAGGGGGCAAAAAATAGCAAATGCTCCGCTGCTACAAACATACAAAATCACGGCACTCTGAAGTACGTTGTAGGTCCAATGTTCAGAGTTCGTGCTGTGGGTGAGGTGCCTTGGTCACTGGTAGTGCATATCAGCAAACCACGGGTGTGCTGCCTACAATTGTCCATCCATTGATTTTAATGGATGGAGAATGTTGGACAAGGTGTCACAAGTTCATGACACGTACATTTGGCGGCCAGTGCCCCCTGCAGACAACGCAAACCTGGAACTCTTTCCCCTACTACACAGAAAGTGATTTTGTAGTGATAGTATGAGGTAGAGTTTCCACTTTGGGTACAATCAGCAATCCGGGCACAAATTGCCCTCAAAATTGTGCTGGTTTTCTGAAGTGAAGTTATGGTTCAAGTTTCCACTCAAACTCATTTGCATAATCACAAACGTAAAATCTTCCAATGAACCAGCGCAATCCGTCTGCATTTTAGAACGTAATTGTTTATTTCTTTTTATCTTGCATTAAAGAATATTCTTTGATGTATTTAAGAGTGGTAACCTGGTGCAGTTTTATTATTACAGCTGAAAATGGGTTTATCTCAATAAATAAGCATTTTTAATGGGAGTGTCTAGTCCACCACATGAGTAACCTGATTTAAAACAACTGAAAATGACTTTAAAAAGCTATAGAGAACCATCTATTAGTTACGTTGGTCTACAGTACTCAGTTTCCTAGAAAATTAAATATTTTTAAATATTTTAAAACGTTTAAAAGGTCTATTCGTGCCCTTTAGGAGCCTCCTTGAAGAGCCGCAATGGGCACAATTAGCGGAAACTCGCCATGGTGATTAATTCGATTTGGTGGTGACCAGTTTTGTGGGCGGGGCCGGCTTCCAGCACAATGTTTCTTAAACCAGCGTAAAAGATCGCGGAAACTCGATTTGCACTGGATGTAACTTGCGCCTGAAATTCCTCTACCTGTCGCACTGGTTTGGCCAATTTCGGGTGAATTGCGACCCTAGCGGAAACTCTACCCCCCATGATCTTAGACTGGAAAAAAATCAACTCTGCGGTACTTTAAATTGCTGAACTTTATTTGTAAGCTTGCCACACAACAGTCAAGGAAATAAAAACTTGAAGTAAAATAAAAAGTTGCTTAATCAAAAAAAGGAACAGATTTGGCACAAAGGACCCTTCGTTCCACAAAAACATCCTATTAAAATAAAACTCTATGTACCCATTCCGAATCCCAGGGTTATGTGGGGGTCTATTTTCTGATCAGCGAAGATTGGGAGCGAACACTTAAAGCACTTGTCCTGCATTTCTCTGTGTGCTGTATTCAGCCAAATGTTCATCTGTTTATTTAAAAGGGGTTAACGTCTGCTTAAAAATAGCAAACTCAGAATTCCTGTCTGAGCACATTAAGTGTTCACTCCTGAACTACGCTGATCAGGAAATATACCCTGTAAAGACACCAGTATATTACATGTAGAATGCTAAACAAGCTGAAACATGTTTCTCAAAGCAAAATCAGCCAGTCAACTATAAAAATACAAATGAACATCATCTTAAAAGTAACTTTTAAAATAATCTTTCAGTGGAACCAAGAATTGTTTGACCATTTTCATATAGGTTTCTCCTGTAGTTTTTTTTTCTCTCTTCTCCCAAGTTGGGTCATACATATCTGCAGCAAATTTACTGAAGAGACATGGAAAATAAATGTATTATTTTAGGACAACCTTTATACTCACTCTTTACATGTTGAATTTTGACCTGATCAAAGTAAATGGCGTCAGTGCTGGGGAATGGAGCACTTTCCATTTTAGACATCAAGCATCAGCACCAAGCACACCCATGTCAGGTACAGTGCAGATAGTAAAGCTCCATCCACTCTACCCCAAACTCAGAAGAATGCCTCCTATTACCCCAGTGTGATATTTTCTATTTCCCACGCTAGCCATCCAGAGTGAGATTGCCAGTTGCATAAATGCTGAATTTACAGTTTCGGCGCTACAGCAGTTAGAACAGGCAGCGGTGAGATTGTCTCTTGCTGACTGTTAACGGATTTCTTAGTGCTTCCGTCGCAACAAAAGGTTGTTAGTCCAATGACAATAACTCCACTTACAATTCACGGACAAGTGTTTATTCTACTAACAAGCTTTATTACATTGACTAATAACAGTATTAGATTTTATATAACTGTTCTACTGTGTAATATTAAATCACAAGATGACATGCAAATAATACTACCTAGTCCCAGGCCGAAGTGATCATTCTAGGCTGCCTGTGTGACTGTGGGATTCCACCGGCCCATGAGATGTTTATCTGACTAATAGAAGAAATATCTCCCATTCTTATACTATTTGAATACCTTGAGCTATATCTGCCCACAACATAAAAGCGCAGATCCTGCATTTTTAGGTGTTTACCCAGCTTACAATCTTTTCAGCCTTTGCCTGTGTGCTACAAGCTTTGTTTATGGTCGAGTAAGTTTGCAGACTATATCTTAACTCTTACTGTGGTATGTGTTAAAATTTGAGCTGTCTTTTTTTTATTCATTCATGGGATGTGGGCGTCACTGGCTAGGCCAGAATTTATTGCCCATCCTTAATTGCCCTTGAGAAGGTGGTGGTGAGCCACCTTCTTGAATCGCTGCAGTCCATGTGGTGAAGGTGCTCCCACAGTGCTGTTAGGGAGGGAGTTCCAGGATTTTGGCCCAGCGACAATGAAGGATCGGCAATATATTTCCAAGTCAGGATGGTGTGTAACTTGGAGGGGAACTTGCAGGTGGTGGTGTTCCCATGCGCCTGCTGTCCTTGTCCTTCTAGGTAGTAGAGGTTGTGGGTTTGGGAGGTGCTGTCAAAGAAGCCTTGGTGAGTTGCTGCATTGTATCTTGTAGATGGTGCACACTGCAGACACGGTGTGCCAGTGGTGGAAGGAGTGCGTGTTTAAGGTGGTGGATGGGGTGCCAATCAAGCGGGCTGTTTTGTCCTGGATGGTGTCGAGCTTCTTGAGTGTTGCTGGAGCTGCACTCATCCAGGCAAGTGGAGAGTATTCCATCACATTCCTGACTTGTGCCTTGTAAATGGTGGAAAGGTTCTGGGAAGTCAGGAGGTGAGACACTCGCCGCAGAATACCCAGCCTCTGACCCGCTCTTGTTGCCACAGTATTTATGTGGCTGGTCCAGTTAAGTTTCTGGTCAATGGTGACACCCAGGATTTTGATGGTGGGGGATTCGGCGATGGTAATACCGTTGAATGTCAAGGTGGTTAGGCTCTTGCTTGTTGGAGAAAGTCATTGCCTGGCACTTGTGTTGCGAATGTTACCTGCTACTTATCAGCCCAAGCCTGAATGTCGTCTAGGTCTTGCTGCATGCGGGCATAGACTGCTTCATTATCTGAGGAGTTACGAATGGTACTGAACACTGTGCAGTCATCAGCAAGCATCCTGACTTCTGACCTTATGATGAAAGGAAGGTCATTGATGAAGCAGCTGAAGATGGTTGGGCCTAGGACACTGCCCTGAGGAACTCCTGCAGTGATGTCCTGGGGCTGAGATGATAGACCTCCAACAAGCACAACCATCTCCTTTTGTGCTAGGTATGACTCCAGCCAGTGAAGGGTTTTCCCCTGATTCCCATTGACTTCAGTTTTACTAGGGCTCCTTGGTGCCACACTTAGCCAAATGCTGCCTTGATGTCACTCTCACCTCACCTCTGGAATTCAGCTCTTTTGTCCATGTTTGGACCAAGGCTGTAATGAGGTCTGGGGCCGAGCGGTTCTGGCAGAACCCAAACTGAGCATTGGTGAGCAGGTTATTGCTGAGTAAGTGCCGCTTGATTGCACTGTTGGCGACACCTTCCATCACTTTGCTGATGATTGAGAGTAGACTGATGGGGCGGTAATTGGCCGGATTGGATTTGTCCTGCTTTTTGTGGACAGGACATACCTGGGTAGTTTTCCGCATTGTCGGATAGATGCCAGTGTTGTAGCTGTATTGGAACAGCTTGGCTAGAGGCGTGGCGAGTTCTGGAGCACAAGACTTCAGCACGACAGCCGGGATGTTGTCGGGCCCACAGCATTTTCTGTCTCCAGTGCGCTCAGCATTTCTTGATATCACGTGAAGTGAATCGAATTGGCTGAAGACTGGCTTCTGTGATGGTGGGGACCTCAGGAAGAGGCTGAGATGGATCATCCACTCAGCACTTCTGGCTGAAGATGGTTGCAATTGCTTCAGCCTTGTCTTTTGCACTCATGTGCTGGGCTCCGCCATCATTGAGGATGGGGATATTCAAGGAGCCTCCTCCTCCCATTAGTTGTTTAACGGTCCACCACCATTCACGACTGGATGTGGCAGGACTGCAGAACTTTGATCTGATCTGTTGATTGTGGGATGACTTAGCTCTGTCTATAGCATGCTGCTTCTGCTTTTTAGCATGCATGTAGTCCTGTGTTGCAGCTTCAGATGAGGTTGGCATCTCATTTTTAGGTACACCTATTGCTGCTCCTGGCATGCTCTTCTACACTCCTTATTGAACCAGGGTTGGTCCTCTGGCTTGATGGTAATGGTAGAATGAGGGATATGCCGGGCCATGAGGTTAGATTGTGGTGGAATACAATTCTGCTGCTGGTGATGGCCCACAGCGCCTCATGGATGCCCAGTTTTGAGCTGCTAGATCTGTTCTGTATCTATCCCATTTAGCACGGTGGTAGTGCCACACAACACGATGGGGGGTGTCCTCTGTGTGAAGACGGGACTTCGTCTCCACAATGACTGTGTGGTGGTCACTGCTGCAAATTATGTCATAGATAGATGCATCTGCGACAGGTAGATTGGTGAGGATGAGGTCAAGTAGGTTTTTCCCTCATGTTGGTTCTCTCACCACCTGCCGCAGGCCCAGTCTGGCAGCTATATCCTTCAGGACTCAGCCAGCTCGGTCAGCAGTGGTGCTACCGAGCCACTCTTGGTGATAGACATTGAAGTCCCCCACCCAGAGTACATTTTGTGCCCTTGCTACCCTCAGAGCTTCTTCCAAGTGGTGTTCAGCTGAGGGAGGGCAGTAGGTGGTAATCAGCATCAGGTTTCCTTGCCCATGCTTGACCTGAAACCATGAGACTTCATGGGGTCCGGAGTCAATGTTGAGGACTCTCAGGGCGTACCCTCCAGACTGTATACTACTGTTCCGCCACCTCTGGTGGGTCTGCCCTGCCGGTGGGACAGGACATACCCAGGGATGGCAGATGGAGGAGTCTGGGATGTTGGCTGAAATGTATGATTCTGTGAGTATGACTATGTCAGGCTGTTGCTTGACTAGTCTATGGGACAGCTCGCCCAATTTTGCCACAAGTCCCTAGATGTTCGTGAGGAGGACTTTGCAGGGTCACTGGGCTGGGTGTGCCATTGTCGTGTCCGTAGCTGGTGCCGCGGTCGATGCCGGGTGGTCCGTCCGGTTTTATTCTTATTATTGTGTTTCATAGCGGTTTGTTACAACGGAGTGGCTTTCTAGGCCATTTCAGAGGGCAGTTAAGAGTCAACCACATTGATGTGGGTCTGGAGTCACATATAGGCCAGACCAGGTAAGGTCGGCAGATTCCTTGTCATCTGTTGTTCATATATATATATATAAGATTAAGATTTCCCTTTCTCTGACATTTGCTCTGTCACTAAAAATGCTGAAAGAAAGGAATGCTGGAATAGATTGACTTTTTAGATCATCTTGAAGCATTCTAACATTCCCAATTACTCAGAGTCAAATAACTTTCTTTCTGGCTTTACCTTGGATCATCTTCAGTTTACAGTCGGTTGCTATTACATTTATGTAAGCACAGCTAACATTTTTCATTTGTTGATAATTAACGGTGAGTTCTGCTGTACTCCAGGCTTGGGAGAGCTCTCTGCTGACCGGCTCCTTGTTGTCCTCTTTAATTTTGTAAGGGCTTGTCTGAGCAATACGTACACGTTAATGACCAGGACCAATATACAGTACTGGAAAATAACTAACGGTTGTGAAATAATACTTATCCATGTGTGTATCGAGATGTTATTTACGTGCTTCCACCAGGGTCGTAAATTTGTGGAATTCTCTGCCCCAGAGAGCCGTGGAGGCTGGGTCATTAAATACATGTTTAAATCTCTTCATAGCCTTGCTCTTACCATTGCAGTAATTTCCACCAGTGCTACAACCACCCCGCCCCCCGCCTCCCCACCCCTCAAACTCTCCGTTTCTCTGACTACGGCTTCTTGTGCAACCCCCTTTGCCCATCATTGGTGGCCATGTCTTCAGCCACATAGTCTGGAATCCCCTCCCTCCAACTCCCTCTCTTCTTATAAGACTCTCCTTAAAACTCACATTTTGAACAACCTTTTAGTCACCCTCCTAATATCCCTTTCTTTTTTAGCTCAGTTTCCATCTTTTCTTTATATCTCTGAGAAGCACATTGAGATGTTTTTCTACATTAAAGGCACTATTTAAATGCAAATTGTTACTGTTGATAAACTTGCCAAGACTCCACTCCAAGTATAGCTTCTCCCTTGATGGGAGCACAAAGCGCCGAATCAGACATGGAGGACAATGTACCCGATTCATGGTGCTCCCAATCCGCCAGCCATTAATTAGCATCTTACCTCTTGAGTGAGGGTATATTACTCCACAATCGAACTGCTGAGTCACAGAAATCATGAATAATTACAGGATCGCACTGCAGAGAAGGAGCAAGACAGGTTTTACAGTCAAATGTTGCCATAGTAATGACTGTTATTATATTAATTAACTCAAAGAATCCAGTCTTCCTTTATGATTTGATTATTATCTCTATCCTAATGACAAAGTTGAAACTGCTTACAACTTCCCTTGTTTTGAGAGTAGTTTGAGTGAGTGATTCCAGCACTGTATGAATTGGTTCATGTTCCACTAGTAACTGTTGTTGTTTTAATAACCAACACTCATTTGCCATTTTGAAGATCACTGCATGCTGTGAATATACTAACTCACACTGACATTCTCTTTTCTGGGCTCTGTTGTATAATTTAATACTTATTACATTATGTGATCAATAACATAAGACTTAAGCAATGAAGCTTTTCTCATCATTAAACAGACCATGCCATCCATTGAGCCCAATTTATTTCCATGAGTCGGAACTGTTAGAATGTAGTTTAGCAAAATGCGAGCCTTTGTCTTGTGAATTTGCTTCTGTTTCACTAATCTTGTTCCCTGGGATGTGTGGTAACTGCAATATAAAGAGTACATTTTCTTTTTTAATGCTTCGTCAGGTGCATG
The DNA here is from genome assembly GCA_030390025.1 of Squalus acanthias. Taxonomy (NCBI): domain Eukaryota; kingdom Metazoa; phylum Chordata; class Chondrichthyes; order Squaliformes; family Squalidae; genus Squalus; species Squalus acanthias. The sequence goes on from CM059431.1 coordinate 93,999,914, forward strand.
TATCAAGTATATGGACACAGGCCCAAATCGCAGGGCTCTTAACTCATTAATCACATGGAAAATCGTGCAGGTTGCGAATCATACATGAGAACTAAACTCCTGATATGTGCTCCCGGAGCATGAAGCCCTGTACTGGCCACACCAAAGACCACAATTTACCTCTGCGCAAAAATAACAGTTACTAGTCAAAAGTATGTCTCAGTACACTGCAGCCCTGGGATCAATTTGACACAGAGGAACAGAGGGACAGAGAAATGGGAGATGGTTCAGAAAGCTACCTGCTTGGGAATTGGGCAGGAGCTGTTGGAGATGTGTGAGGTGAGGGAGTTGATTGAGCCTCTTCTCAGATACATCAGCACTGACTCTAATATCTCAGTCGAAAAATCAAAAAACTCTCAGAAACCAAGGCTTTTTTGATTCCATGAGCTGTTCTGCCTGAACCCACCCCATGACTCTCCCAGGTCAAATGGTTTAGCATAACTTCCTTGCTTTTGGAGTCTATCCTTAATAAAGCCAAGGATCATAGAATCATAGAATAGTACAGCACAGAAGGAGACCATTCGGCCTCCTTCCGTGCTGTAACTTTCTATGATTCTACCTCCCGTACCTAGTGGCAGGAGATAGCCAACCATGCAACAGTGAGTACTGTGGTGCCAAGGTCCGCTGTCCACTGCAGAAAGACGTTTAATGACCTCACATGGGTGGTCAAGGTGAGTGAAGGTTTCAGCAAAAGCCTTTTCCCACCATCTGCACCACAAGGCTGACACACTGCTCAATGCACCACACCCCCAGCACTCACCTACCAACAATCGCCACCTATCACCACTCATACCTCACAATCATGCTACACTTCAACCTCACAATCTTACCACTACTGCAATACTCACACCCACATCTCACACCTTGCACACACACTGACAGCTATTCAACTATGGCAGGCACATCACCCAAACACATTACACCACATTCACTCACACACTTCTTTCTATTGCAGGCCAAGCTGGCACATAACCAGAGGAAGCAGTAGCAGGTAGCCGGGGGGGGGGGGGGGGGGGGGGGGGAGGGGGCGGTGGGGGCAGGCTGAAATGCAGGACTTCAGCCAGCTCGAGGAGTGAGTTCCCTCGCTCATTAGATGACATGTGGTAGAGGCCATGGCAACCAGCGAGGTTGAACCCCTTGGGGACAACAACGGTATGTTCATTCCTAATCCTCCTTCTCACATCCCACTTCCCCCTCATCCCACAATCTCTTCTAATTTTCAAGCTACTCATGCTGTGTGCATGCATTTCTGCCCCCCTCCCCCCACAGACCCCCCTCACCATAACCCGACTCTTGTGCCTTTATGCTTTCAGATAATCAACAAGCACCCGAGCAGCCTGTCCCCGAAGTCATGGAAGAGACCGAGGGGAGAGATAAAGAAGACACCATGTCACTGCATCTGTCACTCGCAGACACCAGCTCAGAAACTAGCACTGCGTGTACTTTCGAGGCTAGTGTAGTGGCGGGATCCACACAGGGTGAAGCACCAGGGATAGTGAGCTGCAGCAAGGCCAGAGGGAAAGGGTAGCTCGGGGGCCAGCTCCCCAAGGGCAAGTTCGCGTGCGAGTTCTACTGCACAGGACTCAGATGAGGCCCTCGATGGAGCGACCTTCAGAAGAAGGGTGATGGGCATGCACACCGAATTGACGGGTGCAATGGCAAGCTTGCCAGAGAGCATCTTGGCAATGTCAAGGAGCGTGGGGGAGTCTGCCTCCAACATTGCATGGGGCTCTGCGCAGAGCTTGGAGCCCAGGATTTCCAGCCTGGAAATGATGGTAGACTTTCGAAGAGACCATGTTGACCCAGATGTGATGGTGCATGTGATGGGCAATGTCGCAGCTTCTATTGCAGCACAGGTGGAAGTGACCCAATGAAACAAAAACAGAAAATGCTGGAAATACTCAGCAGGTCAGGCAGCATCTGTGGAGAGAGAAACAGAGTTAACTCTTCGTCAGGGTCATCAACCTGAAACGTTAACTCTGTTTCTCTCTCCACAGATGCTGCATGACCTGCTGAGTATTTCCAGCATTTTCTGTTTTTATTTCACATTTCCAGCATCCGCAGTACTTTGCTTTTGTAGAAGTGACCCAATGTCTTAGTGCTGCAGCTTGGTGCCATCGAAACTCATGCAGTCTCACCGTGATTCCGCCCAAGCTCAGATCGCTGTCATGCAGTCTCAGCTTGATGCCACCGAAGCTCTGACTGCTGCCATTGTGGCTGGGTTTACGAGTGTCGACCGGGGCTTGCAGGGTGTCGCAGCATCCCAGCTATCTGCGCTTCAACAGATTGCTAAGAATGCTGAGGTGCCGCCCCGGGGGAATGGCAGTGGGTCAGTGGAGCCGGACCCTGCTGCCCTCTCTCAAGATGACAGCATTCCTGTTCCCACCACTGCCACTCCGCCATTGCCCTTGCCGCTGCCCGTCAGCCATCCAGCCCAGACTGCCGGCGTCCATGCCGAGGTGATGCAGGCTACACCGGGCCTTCTAGGGCCACAGCTGCTCAAGGTCATCGTGCAAGGCCATCTGAAGTCTCCCGCACTGAAACTCAGCAGCCTCCCACCAGCCATGCTGCAGACACTGGGGGAGCCCTAGAGTAGGAAAAGGCACATGAATGACAGGTACTTAGGGATTTTAGTGACTGAATATCGAGACTTTTGCCTTGGTATCCCTGTAAAGAACCACACAGGCATTTTCTGCCGCTTTAATCCCAAGGGGTAATGCTAACCCATCCTTAGCTTTTATTTTCCTTTCCTGCAGATTCAGCACAGAAATAGGGTGGGGGCACAGGAGGAGGAAGATGATGATGATGAAGAAGAAAAGGAAGAACAGAGACAACCACCTCCTTGAGAACTATGATGAGGAGGAGGACGAAGACAAAGAGGATGATGATGTTGAAGAAATGGATGATATGAAGTCAGACTTAAGCCCACTCATGAGTTCCAGCACAGACCTCCTGCTTCGTGTTCCTCTGCCTCAACCTCATCCAGCACATCACTTACTTCTTAATTTCCATGTACCAGTTTCAATATTTTTAGCCAGGGGGAATTAGATAATGTTAATGAGAAAGTGTTACCAGGTGATTGACAGAGCACAAGGAAGCCAGAGGAGTGGGAAGTGAGTGAGGATACACAACCATTCCAGTGGAGATGCAGGATAAGTCTGCCTTTGGACTCATAGGACCTGGAACTCATAGGCACTCACCCAAAAAGGGCATTCCAGGAACATCGTACCTACGTGTAGGCACTGAAGTCAGTCTCTGAGGATGTTCGGCAACTGACAAATGTGATTCTTGATTCTATAGCTCTCATTTGTGGCAACATCAGGGAAGCTCTTTCTTCTTTGCAGGCACCAATGGAGCATATGGCAGTGTCATTGGAATCAGCAGTACACCCCCACGCAAGAAGCAGCCAGGGACCAGTCGGCCCCTATACCTCCACGGAAACAGACTGCAGCTCTGGTGACAATCGGGGAGAGAATTGAAAGCACCGTGATAGTGGCTTCCAGACCATGGCAGCTGTGGTACACGCTGCTGTCTCTCTCAGGGCATTCAGGATCCGATAGCTGCCATTAGACCAGCCATCCAGCTGATCAATGGGGCCACAGATCCAAGGGCCCAGTGGAATAGCAACGACTGGCGTCCACCATCCTAATACTGCTGTCTCACAGGCCAGCAACACTTTCCAGGCTTCCGGCCTTCTCCCTCAGAGCATCGCACCAGTGGAATGTGGAAGGTGACACGAAGCTACCAGGGAATAAGCTCTAGTGATGTAGCCAGCAGCGACTCGCTGCAAGCTGCTGTGAGAGGATAACCAGCTCAGTCCCTCATGACCTTTTGGTAGAGCAGGAGCAGCTAACCAGCTCTTGCAATACTGGCCCTCAGGAGAAGCAGGTGAAAGAAAGACACATGTAGTCACCCAGGGGAAGCACGGTGTTAGGAAAGAGTAGATTGACTCCTGTTCACTTTGGATTATTTTCTAATAAAATAAGATGTGCGCTGAAGTTGCGCTTTGTTATTCATGGGGGTTAGAGTGATACAGAAAAAGGAGCAATTATTTGGTGCTGACTTATTCACTTAGGTGATGACTATTGGCACGCTCAGGCAAAGAAGACTGGTGTGTTGTCATTTTGTAGGATGGGTAGTGGATTGAGGGACTATCCCTTTATTTGAAAATGTAGAAGAGAAGACTTTTGTGATGAGATTTGCTCTAATATCCCTTACAGCAATCACTAATGAGTCCTCTGAGTACAGCTCACCATAATGTAGTCTTCCATGTTGTCCTGGCTTCAATGGAGCCAGGGCCTTCTTGCCAGCTATGTCACAGTCCCGCCCTTGTATGGCAAAGTTGTGAAGGTACAGCAGACTACAACTACATATACGATATGGAACTCATCTGACCTGTCTAAGCAGCGAAGATGTGCCTTTAAGAACCCGACTGGTCATCTAGAGGACAATCTATTAGAGGCATGTGCCTCACTGCAGCGCTCCTCTGCTGCTCTTCAGGTCACTTTTATTGGGGTCATTATCCATGGAAGCAGGGGTAGGCTGTGTTACCCAGAAGCCATCCATTGTGCAGATTTTTCATTCTTGAAAAGGTCAGGGAGGACGAAATTTCGAAGGATGAAGACAGCATGACCACTTCCAGCATATCTGGCATTTGATGTGAAGGATTCTCTGCATGTTGTCACACACAATCTGTACATTGAGGGAATGGAAGCCCTTGCTATTGATCATTGAGGGGGCAATCTGTGGGAGCATGCAAAGCAACATGGGTACCATCAATTGCACCTTGGAGACGCCATCAACACCCGAAAACTGAACGGCTCTATCTCGTCACTGCCTCCCTGTGATGCCACAGCTGTCCTATAAAGTTTGTCAGTCACCTGATGCACAAATGCCTGTACTGTAGCCTGGCTGATATTACAGAGATCACCCACAGCTGCCTGAAATTACCACATGCCATAAAACCTGAACCCAGTGGTTACCTTCATAGCCACAACGAGCACAGTGCAGGCAGATGAGCGTGGCTGCAGGTCCTCATGCAGTAGATGGCAGTGCTGCTCTATTACCTTTCGGTGAAGCACACTCTACTTATGCACATCTCCTCCCTAAGGTCCAGATATTAGCTGCGCTGCCGGTATATTCTCTAACAGGATAATGCCTGGTGGGCTGCATCCTCCTTAAATGCTGCCCGAGTCTCCTTTGCTCCATTGTGTTGCTGCACCTTCTCCATGATAACGGCATGCAATGTCATGCCCAAAGGGAATGCCATACCTGCTCCGGAGAAGCCCTGACTAGGATGGGGAAAAATCTGCCACTGGTCTGATCCTGTCAGAAACAGAGAGAAGTCTTGGGGGGAAAAATTCGTCTCCTTAGTGCCTCCCGTTAGCGCCATCTACCCGTTAGACCAGTATCACCGGGGCGAGGTCAATCCAGCGCTGCCGAGAAAGACAGGAACATGTGCTCAGAGAGATGAGGAGGGACATCAGGGCTCTCACCAGGAGGCCTTACCCTCCGAGGGTATTCCGACAGCACTTCTCCTACCTTCATTGAAGCGAGGAGCAGTGTATTAGTCGGCTCCGCTTCACCAAGGAGGTGGTCACAGAACTCTGCCACCTCCTCCAAACAGACCTCCAGCCTCACACCAGGATGACTTAGACCCCAGATCCCCTTTGCTCACCACATCCCCATCATTCATCCCTCTCACAGGCCATAACACAGCACAAAGCTGAAATGAGACACACCACAAAAGAATGGTAAGTGAAGTAATAAATTTATCAAAAAGTAGTGGACACATATTTACACCAAAAATATTTACTTTTCACTCTTGTGCAATCCCTTAGTGTCTGTCAATACTGTGTCTTTTCCTGTTCTAGTGTTCCTACGAAGTGTTGGCCCAATAGTTGTAGCACGGCTGGTGGAAGGCTGCTGAGTGTCCATGCGGGAGACTTCAGATGGCCTTGTAGGACATCCTCGACCAGCTCTGGGCCTGGAAGGCCCGTCTGTAGACTGCACCACCTCAGCATGGGTGGTAGCAGTCTGGGCTGGCTGGATGACAGGCAGCGACAAGCGCAATGGCGGAGTGCCAGTGGTGGGAGCAGGAATGCTGTCATCCTGAGAGAAAAATGAGAAGTCGCACAACACCAGGTTATAGTCCAACAGATTTATTTAAAATTACAAGCTTTCGGAGCTGTCGCCCCTTCCTCAGGTAGAGTTACTGTGAGACAGTCTACCAGAATTCACAGAATATAAACACAGAGAAAATGCAGAGATTCAATCTATCCCTACATCAAAGACATACTAAGAGCACAGCCAAGACAATGAGATGTGTCCCAGGGGGTCCAACGTGTCAAAACACCTGCTGGCTGCATATCCTCTCCATTTGGGTTTGTTTCTTGTGTTTGTTTTTTTTAAAAAGCTGGAAAGACCGGCAACGATGTCAAGTCACGTTCTGCAACGTGACATGAACCCGATATCCCGATTGAGGCCGTCCTCATGAGTGCGGAACTTGGCTATCAGTTTCTGCTCGATGATTTTGCGTTGTCGTGTATCCGGAAGGCCGCCTTGGAGAACGCTAACCCGCAGATCCGAGGCTGAATGCCCTTGACTGCTGAAGTGTTCCTCGACTGGGAAGCAACCCTCCTGCCTGGCGATTGTTGCGCGGTGTCCGTTCATACGTTGTCGCAGTGTCTGCATGGTCTCGCCGATGTACCATGCTCTGGGGCATCCTTTACTGCAACGTATCAGGTAGACAACATTGGCCGAGTCACATGAGTATGTACCATGTACCTGGTGGGTAGTGTCCTCATGTGTGATGACGGTATCTGTGTCCATGATCTGGCATGTCTTGCAGAGGTTGCCGTGGCAGGGTTGTGTGGTGTCGTGGTCGCTGTTCTCCTGAAAGCTGGGTAATTTGCTGCGAACGATGGTACTTTTGAGGTTAGGCGGCTGCTTGAAGGCGAGTAGTGGAGGCGTGGGGATGGCCTTAGCAAGGTGTTCGTCGTCATCGATGACATGTTGAAGGCTGCAAAGAACATGGCGTAGTTTCTCCGCTCCGGGGAAGTACTGGACGACGTAGGGTACTCTGTTGATTGTGTCCCGTGTTCATCTTCTGAGGAGGTCTATGCGGTTTTTCGCTGTGGCCCGTCGGAACTGTCGATCGACGAGTTGAGCGTCATATCTCGTTCTTACGAGGGCGTCTTTCAGTGTCCGTAGGTGTCCATCGCGTTCCTCCTCGTCTGAGCAGATCCTGTGTATTCGCAGGGCTTGTCCATAGGGGATGGCTTCTTTAACGTGGTTAGGGTGGAAGCTGGAGAAGTGGAGCATCGTGAGGTTGTCCGTGGGCTTGCGGTAGAGTGAAGTGCTGAGGCGTCCGTCTTTGATGGAGATTCGTGTGTCCAAGAATGAAACCGATTCTGAGGAGTAGTCCATGGTGAGTTTGATGGTGGGATGGAACCTGTTTGATGCTATCGTGTAGTCCTTTCAGTGATCCTTCGCCGTGGGTCCAAAGGAAGAAGATGTCGTCGATGTATCTGGTGTACAGCGTTGGTTGGAGTTCCTGTGCAGCGAAGAAGTCTTGCTCGAACTTGTGCATGAAGATGTTGGCGTATTGGGATGCGAATTTGGTCCCCATGGCTGTTCCGTGTGTTTGGGTAAAAAACTGGTTGTCGAAGGTGAAGACATTGTGGTCAAGGATGAAGCGGATGAGTTGTAGGATGGTGTCTGGAGATTGGCTGTTGTTGGTGTTGAGTACTGAGGCTGTCGCAGCGATGCCATCATCGTGGGGGATATTGGTGTAGAGTGCCGATACGTCCATCGTGGCGAGGAGTGTTCCTGGTTCAACTGGTCCGTGGGTGCTGAGTTTCTGCAAGAAGTCTGTAGTGTCGCGACAGAAGCTGGGGGTTCCATGTACGATGGGTTTCAGGATGCCCTCGACGTACCCAGAGAGGTTCTCACACAGGGTTCCGTTGCCTGATACGATAGGACGTCCGGGTGTGTTGGCTTTGTGTATCTTTGGGAGGCAGTAAAAGTCTCCTACGCGGGGAGTACGTGGGATGAGAGCGCGTAGGATGTTTTGAAGGTCTGGATCGAAGGTCTTGATCAGTCTATTGAGTTGGCGGGTGTGTTCTTTGGTCGGATCTGCGGGTAGCTGTCTGTAGTGTTCCTGGTTGTCCAGTTGTCGGTATGCTTCTTTGCAATAGTCCATTCTGTTCTGTATGACGATGGCTCCTCCTTTGTCCGCTGGTTTGATGACGATGTTGCGGTTGGTCTTGAGAGCATGGATGGCGTTGCATTCTGCTCGGGTGACATTCTGGACTGTCTTGTGAGTGCGGCTGATGAATCTGGCGTTGATGCATTTCCTGACAGCTTGAGCATACATGTCAAGCTTAGGGCAGCGACCCTCCGGAGGGGTCCAATTTGACTCTTTCTACCTCGGTTGTAGCACTGCGGTTCCCTCTGTCTGCTGTTCCGGATCATTGATTGTCTCATTAGGTTTGTTGCTGACATCTTGGGATTTGTGGTAGTATTCCCGGATCCTCATTCTCCTGATGAATTCCTCTGTGTCTGCCGCGAGACCGATGGGGTCCATTTTGGTGGTGGGGCAGAACTTGAGCCCTAGGGCGAGAACTTCGATTTCGTCTGGTTGAAGGGTATGGTCCGACAGGTTGACGATGGACTTCCCTGTGGTTGCAACCGTGGTACCGGGGGAGGCTTGGTTGCAGCTGGTGGTGATGCCGAGTTTCTCAAGCTTCCTGTTCTTGATGCGCATGTAGGCAGCGTAGTTCCGTTGCCTCGTCTGTTTGGCGGTGTCTCGTAGCTGGTCTGCTGTGCCCTGAGCACAGGCTGAGAGCATGGACTTTATCTTGGTTTCGAGGTTGCGACGTCTGCTGTAGAGCTGGTGTACGAGATGGTTGAGGAGTGTGCGAGAGGTACGACGGCAAAGTCTCTCAGTGTAGTCTGTGTTGTATGTCGACTTGAGTGGGTTCGTGATCTGTAATCCTTTCGGAATCTTGTCTGCTTTCTTGCATCTCTGCAGATACTTGGGGCCGAAAATTGATCCCGCGACGCGAGAGTACGCACTGCGTACTCTCACGTATTCCCACTCCAATTGCCGGTTTTCTGCATGCCCTGCGCATGCGCTGAAAACCGGCAATTGCTCTTCTGAAAAGGGGGCGGGGCCTGGGTGCATCGCGTGCGCGCTACAGGCTGCGCGCACGCTGTGCACTTCATGCTTTGGACGCGCAGGTAAGTAGGGAAGATTTTGGAAATGTAAAAAGGAGGAGTAAGACCCGCTTTTAAGAAGGTAAGTAGTGAATTAAGTATTTTTTTGAATTTTTTTTTACAGGTATATCTTTTTTATAGACTTTAAAGACAGGTAAGTTTATTTTTATAACTTTTTAAAAGATTTTAAATTTTTTCAAAAATTTAATTTTTTATTTAAAATGGTTAATTTAATTAACTATACTTATTTTATTAATGTGATGGTTTTTTTTTTAAATTTAATTGAGGTTTAGCTGTTATTTTGGGGGGGTGTAAGATTCATAGATTTCACAGCCATGCTGTGAGACTTATGAATGGAAGATGGTGTGCTGCCATTGGCTCTAACTGAGTCACGTGATCCCACAGCTCGCACGAATTCACTACGCCGCTGGGATACGCAAGCCCAGCACAGCTGATGTCTGGAACATCAAGTTCGTGCGAGCTGGATCTGAAAAAGCATAAGCGAGGTGAGACATCGCGGGGAAGGCTTACCCCCGCGGGAACAGAGCGAGATCAATTTCTGGGCCTTGATGTCTGTGTCAATATGCGCGATCTTCTTGGCGATTCTCTCCACTTTGAGCCGGCAGTTTGCGGTGTCAATAGTGGTCATGATGTGGAGATGCCGGCGTTGGACACAAGAAACAAACACAAAAAACAAACACAAATGGAGAGGATATGCAGCCAGCAGGTGTTTTGACACGTTGGACCCCCTGGGACACATCTCATTGTCTTGGCTGTGCTCTTAGTATGTCTTTGATGTAGGGATAGATTGAATCTCTGCATTTTCTCTGTGTTTATATTCTGTGAATTCTGGTAGATTGTCTCACAGTAACTCTACCTGAGGCAGGGGCGACAGCTCCGAAAGCTTGTAATTTTAAATAAATCTGTTGGACTATAACCTGGTGTTGTGCGACTTCTCATTTTTGTCCACCCCAGTCCAACGCCGGCATCTCCACATCATGACCATCCTGAGAGAAGACAGCAGGTTCCTGCTCCACTGACCCACTGCCACTACCCCGGGGGCAGCACCTCAGCGTCCATAGCAATCTGATCGCAAAATACTGCGGATGCTGGAAATCTGAAATAACAACAGAAAACGCTGGAAAAACTCAGCAGGCCAGGCAGCATCCGTGGAGAGAGAAAGAGAGTTAACGTTTCAGGTCGATGACCTTTCGTTGGAGCACAGATTGCTGGCCTGCTGCGACACCGTGAAATCCTCGGTCAACGGTGGTAGACCTAAGGGGGACAACGTCGCCGGTGGCCGCGATGCCCACCACCTGGCACCCAATGATTTGCAGCACTCGATTCTCCAGCGCAGACAGTGGTTGGGTGTTGGCTTGTCCCCCGCCTGTGTGCTCCTGCTCCTTCCTGTTGTGCGCCACCTTGGCCTGCATCAGAAAGGAACGTGTGTGAATGAGTGTGGAGCAATGTGTTTGGTTGATGTGCCTGTCATAGTTGAATAGCTGCCATTGTGAGCAAGGTGTGAGATGTCGGTGTGAGTGTTGGTAGGTAGAGATTGTTGGTGGGTGAGTGCTGGTGGTGTGGTGCTTAGGGCAGTGTGTGAAGCTTGTGGTTCAGATGGTGGTATGTAGCATTTGATGAAGCATTCACTCACCCTGACCACCCGAGTGAGGTTGTTAAATTTCTTCCTGCACTGGGTGTAAGTCCTGGGGACCACAATGCTGCCTGAGATGTGCTTGCGCTACCTCCCTCCACATGGTGCGGAAGACTTGTGGCGAGGGCCTCCTGCCACTTGCTGGGTAGACCACCACCCTCCATCTCTCCAAAGCAAAAACTAATGCCTCCAATGCTTCATCAGAGAATCTGCGGCCTCTCTCCCTGGGGCGTGGACCTGCCGTGAGCGCCCCTGGTTCAGTCCTTCGTCTGCTTCTCCTTGTTCTGCTTCCCGAGGCAGTTGCACAGCAAGCAATGCTGAGAATGAGGTGCTGCAGCATCAATGAACCTCCCCTTTAAGTAGTGAAAAAAGCCTGTGGCAATGATGAGTTGTGATTTTACTGCACCCAATATTGGTCCATCCTTTAAGTGTAATGCCAATAAGCTTGGGTTTTCAGACTTGATTTCGGACTCCAATCATTTTATTGAGCAGTGAGCACGAATTTTTCATGCAGTCTAAAGCATTTGCGCCTGGCGCTAATGCTCCAACTTTTCTACTGACACCGCCCATTCCTTGGATATAACAAATTCCTAGCCCTCGGTCTTTGTAGGCAGAATGGCAAAAGCCTGTTTCCCAGTTGTAGAAATCACTAATGAAACTTTCCAGACTCTGCAGGTGCAGAAACTCCTCACTTCCGCCTGTTGCAGCTGATCCTAACAGCACCTGTGCTGTATAATTCTCAAAATTGAGAGGTCGCACAACACCAGGTTATAGTCCAACAGTTTTATTTGAAATCACAAGCTTTCGGAGCTATCGCTCCTTCCTCAGGTGAAGTATAATTCTCAGCCTAAGCTATCCTAAGTACATTGAGAGTGTAAAAGCAGGAAACTCAGAGCTGCAACGCCACTGGCCTGCATTATAATATATGTAAATGAGAGCACTCAAAACTCGGCGGATGGATCAGAGGAAGGTACAAAAAGCACAATGGTGGAACAATTTTATGGTTAAACGGAAACAGATTTTGCCCTGATTTTTCTTGCCACAAAAATGTACTTGTTCCTATTGTACACTGGAAATATACAGAAAACGGCGAGGAAATTCACCCTCACTGTGTTGGGATGTGAATAGAGGGTGATTAAAAACAGAGACAGACACAGATATGCATTTGGGACTAGAAAATGCTGAAAAGTCAGTCAGGATTAAACAGCAAACTGCAGGGGCAAGCTTTGACCAGGCTCAGAATGGAAATGCAAGAGGTTAGTTAGGAAATATTTTGTTAAGTCAAGCAAGATGCTGCACTGATATGGGCACAAGTAGCTTATTCGTTATAGAAGCACAGGATCATAGAATGGTTACAGCACAGAAAGAGGCCATTCGGCCAGTCGAGCCCGTGCCGGCTCACTGCAAGAACACTTCAGCTAGTTCCACTCCCCCACCCTTTCCCCATAGCCCTGCAATTTTTTTTCTTTCAGGTTCTTATCCAATTCCCTACTGAAAGCCACGATTGAATCTGCCTCCACCACCCTCTCAGGCAGTGTATTCCAGATCAAACCACTCGCTGCGTAAAAAGGTTTTTCCTCATGTCGCTTTTGGTTCTTCTGCCAATCACCTTAAATCTGTGTCCTCTGGTCCTCGACCCTTCCGCCAATGGGAACAGTTTCTCTCTATCTACTCTGTCCAGACCCCTCATGATTTTGAGCACCTCTATCAAATCTCCTCTCAACCTTCTCTGCTCTAAGGAGAACAACCCCAGCTTCTCCAGTCTGTCCATGTAACTGAAGTCCCTCATCCCTGGAACCATTCTTGTAAGTCTTTTCTGCATCTTCTCTAAGGCCATCACAACCTTCCTAAAGTGTGGTGCCCAGAATTGGACAATACTCCAGTTGAGGCCGAACCAGTGATTTATAAAGGTTCATCATAACTTCCTTGCTTTTGTACTCTATGCCTCTATTTATGAAGCCCAGGATCCCGTATGCTTTTTTAACCACTTTCTCAACCTGCCCTGCCACCTTCAACAATTTGTGCACATATACCCCAGGTCTCTCTGTTCATGCACCCCCTTTAGAATTGGACCCTTTAGTTTATATTGCCTCTCCTTGTTCTTCCTACCAAAATGTATCACTTCGCACTTTTCTGCATTAAATTTCATCTGCCACGTATCCGCCCATTCCATCAGCCTGTCTATGTCGTCTTGAAGTCTATCACTATCCTCCTCACTGTTCACTATACTTCCAAGTTTTGTGTCATCTGCAAATTTTGAAATTGTGGCCTGTGCACCCAAGTCTAAGTCATTAATATATATCAAGAAAAACAGTGGTCCTAGTACCGACCCCTGGGGAACACCACTTCGTACCTTTCTCCATTCCAAAAAACAACCGTTCACCAGTACTCTCGGTTTCCTGTCACTTAGCCAATTTCATATCCATGCTGCCACTGTCCCTTTTAATCCATGGGCTTCAACTTTGTACTATGACAGAAAGACAAGTTGTACTGATTAGATTAATGATGCGGAGATGCCGGTGTTGGACTGGGGTGGACAAAAATGAGAAGTCGCACAACACCAGGTTATAGTCCAACAGTTTTATTTGAAATTACGAGCTTTCGGAGCACTGCTCCTTCTTCAGGTACAGGTACAGTGAGCCTGTACCTGAAGAAGGAGCAGCGCTCCGAAAGCTCGTAATTTCAAATAAAACTGTTGGACTATAACCTGGTGTTGTGTGACATCTCATGATTAGATTAAGTAAGCCTGATCATAACAGTTGCTCGGTATGTTCACCTACTGTGAAATAAAGCAACTTAACGATTTGTATCTGGTCTCATCTTACCAAATGTTTTCTTGGCCCCACCTTCGAGAAGATTGGAGAGGCACAGGTAAAAACACCTACATCTGGTTCAGATCACAAGGCATAAACCCCTGGGTTCTGCTATTGCACAAGTAGATATGGAGCAGTGTGAGTCGGACATGGGATCCACCTACAAAAGTGACTGAATCCAAGAAATTATCAACAGCAAACCCTAAACTTGTAACAGCTCCACCACTATCCAGTGATGGCTGGAAAACTTCTCTACTTCGTCCTTAAAGGAGAAATGTTGCACTTTGATGTTCTCAGTTTGGAGCCATGCATACTGCGAGCACATATCAGGAAATTGCTGCAGCCCATGATAAATCCCGAGGACCAAAACGAGTATTTCCCAGGTCTGTATCATTCCATTACTCACTGTAGACAACAGGGAAGCTAATTTTTCCTTCTTTGTGTTTATTTCTCCACCATTACAGTGTTCCTTTTCCCCCCTCACCCTCCTCTCATGATAGTAAAGTTACCCTGGGGTACAACTCAATGGGCAGCAACCATTGGCCTTCTGGAATCTTACCTAATTCATTATTCTTTGAGAAAGTGAGTAATTTGATATGAGGGCATCAGCTATTCTCACCCAGCATTTGCACAGATGCATTTCACTGGATAATATTCAAAAACAGGAATCCTTGCCAATTTTTCCCTTTTCTAGTCTGGAACATTGAGGCCAATCGTAGTGCTCCACTGTAGCCATGGCTGACATTGGGTAACTCAGCATACACCAGGGATTAAAACTGGAACCTTCCCCACCTTCATGGTTCATTTTCCCAGCAAATGGCATATTTACATGTTCTCTTTTAGTGAGGCTGTCGACATGGCCTTCTTGGCTCTGTGTGTCTTTGACTAGTGTCTTTGTCACGTTACAGCTCATAATTCTGCCGCATAATCTTCTATTTCACTCTTCACCATCTCTACACTCTACTCGCATGCCCTGGGAATTTCCTTGGAGGTTCTCCCGATGAGCCGCCATAACTTGGGTGGAAGATCACTGAAAATCCCATGGGGCTTCGGTCTACCTTCCCTGAAGTTACGGCAGCCAATCTCCCGACCCTGTCCCCCGGTCCGTCTCCCGACCCTGTCCCCCGGTCCGTCCCCCGACCCTGTCCCCCGGTCCGTCCCCCGACCCTGTCCCCCGGTCCGTCCCCCGACCCTGTCCCCCGACCCCGTCCCCCGACCCCGTCCCCCGACCCCGTCCCCCGACCCCGTCCCCCGGTCCGTCTCCCGACCCCGTCCCCCGGTCCCTCTCCCGACCCCGTCCCCCGGTCCCTCTCCCGACCCCGTCCCCCGGTCCGTCTCCCGACCCCGTCCCCCGGTCCCTCTCCCGACCCCGTCCCCCGGTCCGTCTCCCGACCCCGTCCCCCGGTCCGTCTCCCGACCCCGTCCCCCGGTCCGTCTCCCGACCCCGTCCCCGGGTCCGTCTCCCGACCCCGTCCCCGGGTCCGTCTCCCGACCCTGTCCCCGGGTCCGTCTCCCGACCCTGTCCCCGGTCCGTCTCCCGACCCTGTCCCCGGTCCGTCTCCCGACCCTGTCCCCGGTCCGTCTGTCTCCTGACCCCACCCCAATGTCTCCCGACCCAGTACAGGTCCTTCTCCTGACCCCACCCCAATGTCACCCATGCCTTCCCTCGGCTATCTCTTGTTTCTAAAAGTGATAATTTCCAAATTCTTCCTTCTCGCTCTGACCGGGCTTAACCAGTTTTTTTTGTTGACATTTTTCTTCTCAGTCTCCAAGCTCTCTGCTCTGTCTCTATGCTTCATTGTTAAACACTCCTCACGTGGCTTGCTCATGGAAATATCTGCATATTACTGCCACGTCACATCACAATTGTTGCTACCATTTCACTGCTGTAGTGCTAGTTACAGAAACTGTAGTGATTTTGTACTTCAGCTCTACCGGAAATGATTGAAATCCAGCAAAATCCACAGCAACACTTTATTTAATATTGCTTAGACTGAAGGAAGATCGATCACACACACACACACACACACGATAGTGCACATTACCTCCAGAAAGCGTGAGGCATCATTTATATCATTTTGAGTTAAGGTTTCTGGATCCACAAATATCCAAAAGAAGGGTCGTTCCTCTGCTTCGTTGGGCCTTGCGTATTGAAGTATGCGGCAATACTGAAAGATGATCCTTCCTGATTCAGAAAAAAGTAAGATATATTCTTGCTGACAATCAAACTATATTAACATGATGGAGGAAAACTGTTCGATTTAGTGCTCCCAGCCCTGAGCTCCACACAATGTGAGCACACACTCGCTTCAGAGATCAGTGAATCTGTTTGGTGACCCTCATAACTGTAAGAATATCAATATGTTTTTACATTGCTTTTGTTTTTAATAGAGACAAAACTATAATATGGAAAGGATTTGTTCAAATCATGTTCTCGAAAAAGCCTGTCTTTTCCCAGTCATGTTCTCAAAAGCCCTTCTCAATACTGCTGATGAGAAGCTTTTGAAACATAAGCTTTTATCATAGCAGGGGGTACAGTGAGTGCATACATCAGAGGACTGTTTACATCAGAGGATGGTTTAGGGGGGCAATAATTAAGAAGTAACAGTCTGGTGTGATAAAGGGTATGAGGCCTTTCATCTGTTTGGCAAACTACTTGAAACAAATGGGCAGTTGTAAAAGATGGGGTAAGGGTTACACTCGACAGGAAGAGAACCATAAACCAAAAGGGTGTAAAACAGATGCCATGTTTTACTTAGTTAGAAAGGAGGAAAGAAGGCTGCATTCGAGACTGAGGTGTCAACAGGCTCTTTATATCACAGTAAGTTTGGATGCAGAGCTAACATGTGCCATTCTGTATGGTTGGTTAGGGTGTTTCAGATTGATATTTTGTTGGTTAGGGTGTTTAAGATTAATGTTTTGTTGGTAATTAATAAAACTAGATACACGTATGATAATTCACTTTGAGAATCTGTTTAAAGGGTATAGAAGGAATTATCCAACAATTGGTGAGTCAGGCAGAAGCTAAGAATAGTAATTGTTTGAACGTCGAATCGGGGACGGGCCAGCTCTGATTTTGATCAGAACCATATGGCAGTAAAAGCATAAAATTGTTCCTTGAATATTTGAACAATGAATAAATTAGAAGGGTATGTAGCCCAATATCTCGCAAGGCATGGGGCTGGACCCCTAAAGATCAGAGATCTTGTGGGTAAAGCAAAGCCCCGAGGAGAGTTGGTGGAGATACTCAAAATAGATTTTTTGAGCAAACCCAGGAAGGACAGGACTAAGTCTGCGATAATACAAAGATTGTTTACTCTGGTCAGAGCTCTGTGATAGGAGTAGAGACTTAAAGAGTGTAAGAGGTTGAAAGATATCTCCAAGAAAGAACAGGAGAAGGAGCAATTGTTAGACCATCTTGCGTAATTAGGGCAAACAATGTTACCTGTGCGGCGGCTTTGATAGAGAGAAGTCAAAGATATGAGGTATTGGAACAAAGTTTACTGGAATTACAGAATAATCTGGGTGAGGTAGAATTATAGAGGGATGACCTGAAGAGTAGCTTTAGACAAATGATACAAACCCTACAGTAATTAGGGCCGAGGGGCTCGCAACACGTGGTTACAGTGCTAGAAGCTGAGCTCGTATCGTTAAAAGAGACTCCATCCTCTGTAATACCAATAACCCAATCACAATCCCTCAACCCCCTCTTTGTATCCATTATTGCCTCCGCACTCACTTCCCACAGCCCCTCCATTCGTCGGAGGTGGACCGCTCGGCATCCCCGTTGAGCCCGTTACTGCCTCCACATTCAGGCGACAGGGTGCTAAGGCAACTGATTGTAATGTTAGCAGGCAGACCACCATTGTAACTCGTTCCCTTAAGCCTGCGGAAATAGTACGTTTCATGAAAGAATTAGGCCCCTTTCCATGCGGTAAGGGTATTAATGACCTGATCGACTGGCTTAATAACTTGAGAATTACTAATGAGTGATGTCAAGCGGCTTGTCAAGAAGAGGATGGGTACTACCCACTATATGCGATACTCAGTAACGATACGCAATGACGGGAATTATTTGTCCCTGATCAGGGAAGTGGTGCTCCGAGAGACTGGGTCCAATGAGTATTATAGTACTTGGAGGCATTGCTCAGAGACCTAATGAAAACCCCCACTCATATAATGATCACCTGTGGTTTACTTGGTCCATCTACCACTATGGTGATAAAGACAACCCCCAGTATACCAACCTCTTGTTGGCGGGTATAAGTCCTGAAATTAAGGGCCAGGTTAAGGTTGTCTTCCAAAGGGGTGGAACCCATGATGACCTCCTTGACAGGGCAAGCGCCGTTTTTGATAATTATCAAAAAGACCCAGCCACGGACCCCTATTGATGAGAGTCGCGCTTTTTCGATTGGATGGCGTCAGACCTAATGCCCATAATGCCAAATCTTCCACTTGGGATGAGCCATGACCGAATGTGTACTCCTTTTGAGGTAGAGGAAGAGAACATGACAGGAGTAGATACGACCGTCAGAGACCCTCCTACTCTGAGTTGAAGGACCAATTAAGGAAAGTGATAGATTAGAATAGATGCCTTTGTAATCAGGGCACAGAACCTGGCCCCCCCACGGGACCGGGAACCTCCACTATGACGGGCGCTACCCCCTTCCCACCAGTCTACAATGGTTGCCTATTTTAAGTTAGACAGGTGGGGACAACCCATTGTATCAACATCTATAGGGGGAGAACAACGAGCGATGTTAGTAGATATAGGATCGTCAGTTAGTTTAATGTCTAGGGAGACACCAAAGCAGATCACTCCCGATGATTGTTAAAGTTAACAAACAACTTTTCATTATCACAGATTCCTTCAACAAGTGGGTCAAGCGATGCTCACTTGTCCATGTACGGAGCTCACTACCGCGAAGGTTCGTGTAGAACAACTTCTTTCCAGGTGGGGAATGCCTCGGGTCATTGATAGTGATAATGGAGCATGATTTGTGGACAGAATGTGCACCGTATTAGGGATAGAACTGACATTCTATATCCCATACCACCCGCAAGCGTAGAAAGAATGAATAGAACGGTTAAGACTATGCTGAAGAAGGTAGTGAGACTGGGATCTGATTTTGTTGGCAATTAGAGGTACTGGCCTAGAAATACTACAGCGCGGGAAAACGGCCGGTGCCACCATGGGGCGAGGTTAACTCCTGCCCATAAAAAGAGCGCAGGCAGCACTGTTATTTTGGTGCTGCTTACTGATTTAAATGATTGAAGTGCAGAATCTACCATGCAACATGCTGTTTCGGGCGGTACACTCAACTGGAGGCTCAATGTAGTGTGGCCGTAGCATCCCTGGAGCAAGGCAGTGTTGTCTTAAAACTAGCCTGTCATTTTAGAAAGCAGTCTTGAGCCCTTAAAGGGGAACTGCCTTCTAAAATGAAAAAAATAAAACTCATTTAAAAATAGGCAGTCTTCAGCTCTTAAAGCTGAACTGCCTTCTGCACGTAAAAAAATGGTAAAGTGCTTTAGCACGAACACAAATGGCTCAACAAGCCATGGAAAGGGCACCCAGGGTCTCGCACAAAGCACTCCAGCTTTGTGCAGGGGGTCAACACTGCGAGAGAGGTCCTCTACCCACAGGGGCACCGAGGCCATCACTGCCAATAGTGTCACCCCCACAACCTGGCTTCAGTGCCCAAAGAAGTTTCATAACCTCAGACCAGTGGTCAAGGTCAGTGAATGCATCTTCAAAAGTTGTCTCCTACCAACTGCACCACGAGCCTCACACACTGCTCAATGCATGACCACCCCCAATCACTCATCTACCAACAATCTGTACCAAACACGAGGCACACCTCATATTCCTCGCTTCACCTCACCCCCTTGGAAGAGACGGTGCTGGCCATTCTTGGCAGGGGCATGGCTGAGCCCTTGGCCAGTGGCGGGGCTAAAAGAATACAAGATGCTGGTATCCTCATACATTATCCTCCTTCTCACATCCCACTTCCTATTCATCCTACAATATCTTCTGATTTATAAGGTGCGCATGGTGTAAACATGCAGCTCTTGCTTTCCCGCCCTCCCCTTACCACAACTCTACCCTTGTGCCTTCCACATTTCACACACCCAAGAAATGTAGCCTGCCCAGCCAATGGTTGACCAAGAAGATGGAGATGAGAGTGAAGAAGAAGAATAAACACCATCACTTAATTTCACACTCCCAGCCATCAGCTCCTCGAGGTAGTCCTGCAAGACCATTTGCAGTGTCCCCCACTGAAAGTCAGCAGCCTTCCACCAGCCATGCTGCAGCCACTGGGGTACCACTGCATGACATAAGTAGGATAGGCAAAGGCACACACAAGACAGTCACTAAGGGAATGCACAAGGGTGATTAGCTGATTTCTTGATGTCATACTGAATGCATTAATAGATAAAGTTGGATTGGAAGGTTTGCTTTGTGGTGGCTTTTATTTCAGCATTGTGGCCAAGAGGACGCTGTGATGGTCAGTAACAGAGGGAAGGGAAGGTGTAGGACAAATATTGAAAGGGGAATTGGGGTTGTGGTCACCGGTACCGCAGGGGGATGATTCCATCCTGGATATCCCAGCCAGAAAGGGGCTGTCTGGGTTGCATCCTTCATTCCGCTTTGTCCTTTTCTGCTTCTTCCTCTTTCTCCTCCTCCCTCAGCGAGCAGCTTGTCCCATGTTCTGCTGCTACTTTATCTCCGTGTGCCTCCCAGGACTGTGAGCCTCCCAGGACTGTGAGCAAGTGGTTTTCTCAGAGGTAAAATACTGCGGATGCTGGAAATCTAAAATAAAAATCAGAAAATGCTTGAAATACTCAGCAGGTCAAGCAGCATCTCAACCTGAAACGTTAACTCTGTTTCTCTCTCCACGGATGCTGCCTGGCTTGCTGAGTTTTTCCAGCGTTTTCTGTTGTTATTTCGGATTTCCAGCATCCGCAGTATTTTGCTATCGCCTTCGGTATATCTGTTCCGTGTGAGCACTGCCAATAATGGGGTGGATATATGGCTGCCCGCATTGCAACTGAAATCTTTTAAGGGCACTGTCCCTTGAAGTTTTTTTCTCCCCCCCCCCCCCTTTTCCCAATTCCTACATTCGGCTCATTTTGATTAAATTCTAACCTCTAGAGAGTGTTTTTAATTAGAAAGGTGGTGTATTTCTTTTGACTGGAATTTACATTATACCACTGTTAATAGGCACTCTTTTTTTTTTAAAAGATAGGGTAAAAAACTGCTTTATGGAATCACAGAGTTGCCGTCTAAACTTTTCACAGCACTTTTTTTTATTGCCTTAGCAGCATGTCTGCAACTGCGATGGTGCTGCCTGACTCCTCCCCCAACTCCAAGGTGTTTTTTTTACAGTGATGGAAAAGCAAAGGATCAAATAATGGACTGATAGCAATTCGGAATTTTCCTATTCTGTTAAATTTCCCTTTTGTATATTTGCCTTCTGATTTATGTAATTGTACGTATTTAAAATGTAATCATGCACTGCTAAAAGAAATGGTACACAATTTTACTGAGTGCAATTTGGGATGAAGATCAGATGAATTGACATAAAAAATGTGGACAAATGATAATACAACGCGCAAATAATTAAAAGGACTGTTTACAGGGGATGCTATTTCAGAATAGCAAACACTATTAAGGACAACTGATCTAAAAGGTACTATGAATGGAGATTTGTTTCTCTACTTAAATCAGAATCAAAAAAAGTGGTTGAATAACATGGAAATAATTGGATACTAAATTTTATATTCGACAAACAAATGAGAATCTGGGAATTAGATGGGGATATGGTTTGGTGTAAGGTGTGAATATATGGATGCCATGTGATGCCAGCATGAGCAATCTTGCTTCTTATAATTTAGACTCACATCACAACCTTGGTTTCACGTCTAAACCCTTCCAACTGTTAGCAGCTCTTACCTGAATAGTGGTGCACTGAAGTGTTCTGTGGGCAGGCACCAATCACAAAGTCAAATGGTCCCCTCTGTTCTATCTATTATGAAGAAGTCAGAGCATATTTAAACACATATACAAAGTGACGTTCTTTTACAAAGATGTTCAAAGGTACACCAAAGCCCATTTCTGAGATTAATTTTGTTGTCCTTACGTTTTGTCGAGTAATGTTGTCCAAATCCTTTAAAAATGTTAACATTTCTTGATTAGAATCAGGAACCCTGTCCAAAATTCCAATATCCTGTAAATCTGAATTAACATAGAAAGTGAATACTATGTAACGACACAGGGAATTATATACTTAAGCATATGTTCACCGATCCCGTGCTCCCAAAGTGGAGCCACACCTGAAAGAGATAGGGCTGTAACACTGTGACACTGATTCTCCAACCCATGTCCTCTTCAAGAGAGGCTGCCCGCTGGGAACATGGGATCAGTGAATTTGCTCTTTATAGTCACACAATGAGAGGGGGAAACAAGAGATGAATCAATCGACACCGAGATTTAATTACAGTGCCTTTATTGTTCTCTATTTCACTTCATTCTTTTTTCAGTTTTGTTTTAATTTCCTCCAGCTCCTGACAGCTCTGACTGGTATGGGGATACAGTTCCACAGGCACTGTATTCTCTCAGATCTGCAATCCAGTGCTCCCAGTGGGGACTGTCACTCGCTGGAAGCATGGCCTGGAGACTCCCATGGTAGCCCGCATGACCTCGTCCCAAATGAGGAGTTCAGGCGCATTAACAGATTTTGGAGGGGCGCACGCACCATCCCCGAGGCAGGGGGGTGGGAGAGGAGAGCTGTGAGGGCCGAAGATCTTCAAAACAATTTGTAAAAATCTAATTTGAACTTGCTGCTTTCCCAAAGGGGACTGATCATTCTGTGATCCATTGCCACAGACAAACTCTCCTATGAAAGGGCAGTGAGCCTCACTTCTGCCGGGATCAAATCCTGTGATGCAGGGGTGCGCAGCATTGGGGGCAATGGAAGCAGGGCTGCCAGGAATTCTGGCAGATGACTTCATCCTGCCAGCCCCACCCCTTTCTGTGATGTCTGCATGGAAATGGGTGGATGTAATAAGAGCCCAGACCCCACCTTCGACAGCGCCTCCCAAACCTGTGACCTCTACCACCTAGGACAAGGGCAGCAGGCACATGGGAACACCACCACCTCCAATTTCCACTCCAAGCTGCACACCATCCTGACTTGGAAGAATATCGACGTTCCTTCATCGGCGCTGGGTCAAACTCCTGGAACTCCCTCCCTCCTTGTGGGAGCACCTTCACCACACGGACTGCAACGGTTCAAGGCGGCGGCTCACCACCACCTTCTCAAGGGCAATTAGGGATGGGAAATAAATGCTGGCCTTACCAGTGACACCCACATCCCATGAATGAATAAAAAAACCTCCAGTTGTAAAATCAGAGAAATAAGGGGTCATTCCCAGGCCCTGCCCCAAATTCTGCCCCCACATAATGGCGACTTTGCATTCTTAGAGCTGAGGAAATTTGGGCCTCACATCTCAAGGAATTGAGTGAAGGCAGTTGATGACTTTCTGTCCATTAAAATCAATGCATTCCTCGTGAGCACCACTCTGCAGTGAGAGAACCAGATCATGGAATCATATTTCATGTCTGAACCTGGACAATGAGTGTGGACAGCCGTGGGCGATATCACCACTCATCCCCCTGCCGTCTTCCTCTGGCATAAACACTTTCTAGCAGGGGGCACCGGACAGTGGGAAGCAGGAACCATGGCTGATTTATCTCCTTTATTTATTTATTTGAGTGTCAACCGTGGCTCAGTTGGAAGCACCCTTGCCTCTGAGTCAGAAGGTTGTGGGTTCAAGTCCCACTCCAGAATCTTGAGCACAAAAATCTAGGCTGACACTCCAGTGCAGTACTGAGGGAGTGCTGCGCTGTTGGAGATGCCGTCTTTTGGATGAGACATTAAACCGAGGCCCCGTCTGCTCTCTCAGGTGGACATAAAAGATCCCATGGCACTATTTCGAAGAAGAGCACGGGAGTTCTCCCTGGTAGCCTGGCCAAAACTTATCCCTCAATCAACATCACAACAACAGATTATCTGGTCATTATCACATTGCTGTTTGTGGGAGCTTGCTGTGCGCAAATTGGCTGTCGCGTTTCCTACATTACAACAGTGACTACACTTCAAGAGCAATTCATTGGCTGTAAAGTGCTTTGGGACATCCAGTGGTCGTGAAAGGCGCTATATAAATGCAAATCTTTCTTTTTCCTCCCTAACCCAAGGGCACGGAGGTCTATTGTAGCTCCCATACTATCACACTGGTTAACGTAGAACACTTAAATGCCTATTCCGAGGCCGAAGAGACCTACATGATTCCGGTCGACACTGAGCAGTACATTCACCAGCTGAGTAATTGGGAAAGCCCATTCTCTTCTGGATATTAATTTTGTGTTCACTTCAATCACTGTGATATCTTATTTCTTTGTAGAATTCCTTTAACATTTATTTTCTCCGCTCTTTATTTTACTTTTTTTCTACATACCAACATACCAAAGGGGTCATTTTCCAAATTCACATTGTGGGCAGGACAGAAGTGCATATTGGAAATTAGGCATGGGCTTCCCATCAGGACTGCAGAGTTCTAAAATTACCCTTCAAGAATATTTCATAACCTGTTTATCGAAAGGTGCAAGAAAGTAATCTGGAGATAACATTCCATCCCTCTTGGAACAGGAGTGACTCAACTGTACTGAATGCATCCTCAGAGAGTCTGAGGTCAGGAACTCTCCGCTTACCAGATCAATTCAGTGCCCCATGCTCTTGGCATGGAGCTTCGCTTGAAGGGAGACAGAACTGTGGGGTCACTGCATTTAACTTATATCTGTACACATTCGTTAACTTGAAAAGATCCACAGAAAATTTGTGTTGTGAATGAACTTGTACTATGATGAATTGGTGCTTACCTTTAGTCACATTGCTGAAGAGGGACAGGACTCTAATTGGGTTCTGTTTATCTATAGGAACTGGTGCATAGATTCGAAGATGTTCCTGATACAAAATGAATGTTTGACACTTTACTGTTGTTAAACTTTTGTGCATAAACTTGTCTGCATTCAGATAAACACTATAAATTATTTCAGAAATCTAATGCTTTTTCTGTTTGAGCAATTAATGCATTAATTGAGCACCAGAACACTAAATAAAATTGACTGTATCCTTTTTAAAATTAACGAAGATAAAATTAGGATTGTATATAGTTTCCATTCTTTCATTGATTAGGCTTTCAATACCACAATATCATTACATAGAGCTAAGCCTTTGCAGTTCCTTTTTAAGGAAAAATGGTATAATAAATTAGGAGGCACAGTAAGTTGTGTAGATGGGAGCAGGAAGTTACAATGGGACAGAAACAAATGTGAGTGAGTGGGCAAAACTGTGGCAAATGGAGTTCAGCTTGAGGTCATCCAGTTTGAACCCAAGGGGGCGATTTTGCCAATGGGGAGCTTTTGGAGGCGGGACTGATGCTTGTCGGGTCGTTGTCCCGCCTCCACCAACTTCTGGCCAACCCACGCTATTTTCCCTTGATTGACCTTGTTAAGCCCGCCCAGCTGGCTTAGCAGGCCAATTAAGGGAAAGCCGGTTACAGGGATAGTCAGCGTATGACGTTTCATCTGTCAAAAATTTTTGAGAGATGAATTGTCATCGTTTGACAGCTCTGTGAAGCTGTCAAACACTGACATTCTCTGTAGTTTGCTGAGTTCTTGAATTCAAGACTCATCAAACCTCTTTCTTTTGCAGAAATTAGATGGTTGTTGCATTGGAGAATGTAGCGGCCATCTGTCATCTCTGCCGCGGAGGTGCGAGACTCTCCGCATACCCAACTCTTGAAGCCTGCAGGAAGAAACAAAGGTAAGTAAACTTTTTCTAACACTTTCCACTTACCTCACATACTCACCTCTCCACACTTGCACCCATCACTTACCTTCACAGCGCACATTTTCCACCCCTCCAACTCCCGCAGACCCACTACTCGCCTCAGTGACCCTGGCGGGGTTCGCAGCCTTCGCGAAGCCCGCACTTGTGTGGGTAAAATGGGGATAATCCTCTTATCTGCCTGTTAACTACCTGTTAACAGGCAGTTAAGTGGCTGTAATCCCCTTCCCGCCTCCAAGGAGATGGGATCCGGCACGGGTCAGCTACCCGCCTCCTGGCAAGATGGCACGGAGGCGGGTTGGGCACCCATCCCCAAATTCTGTCATTTTCCCGGCAGTCCCGCCTCCATACCCGCCTCCCCAGGGCTGGCAAGAAAAACAAAATCGGAATATTTATTAATGACGAGAGACTAGAAATTTGGAGGCGGGAAGGGATTTGGGTGTCTAGGTACACAACACACTAAAAGTTAGTGCACAGGTACAAAAAGTGATGAAATAGAGTAAGAGAATGTTGCCATTTATCTCAGAAGGGCTGCAATACAAAGGGGAGCAGGTTAGGCTTCAGTTGTACAGAGACTTGGTCAAACCCCAGCTGGAATACTTCAGCTTTGGCCATTCGATAAATTCAGTTTCGGACACTAAACCTCAGGAAGGGTATATTGGCCTTGGAGGCGGTACAGTGCAGAATGATACCAGGGCTTAAAAGGGTAAAATTATGAGGACAGGTTGCATAAAAATGGCTTGAGTTTAGAAGATTGAGGGTTGATTTAATTGAGGTATTTAAATTGATAAAAAGAATTTGATAGGGTAGATACAGAGAAGGTATTTCCTCTGGTGGGGGAAATCCAGAACAAGGGAGCATCATTTTCAGATCGGTCGGCCATTCAGGAGCGAAATCAGGAAGCACTTTTTCACACAAAGGGGGTTGGAAATCAGGAGCTTTCTTCCCCAAAAGGCTGGGGGTGCAGGGGGTCAATTGAAATTTTGAACACTGAGATCAACAGATTTATATTAGGTAAGGGTATCAAATGATATGGAGCAAAGGCAGGTAAATGGAGTTCAGGTACAGATCAGCCATGATCTAACTGAATGGCTGAACAGGCTTGAGGGGCTGAATGGTCTACTCCTGTTTCTAGAAGGATGATATTGATTGTTGTTTGGCAATCATAAAACTGATCAGAATCTTTACATCTTACACATAGTTATCAAAGGAAGATCAAGTTTTTTTTCCCAAAAAGAAATAATTTTATCTGTAATTGTTTTTCTGAACAAACTGAATGCGGTTGATGAAGAAAGGCACAAACACTGCTGTTTTCTAAAAAACACAAAGTATATCATGGAGATGTTACTAAGTGCTGCCATTGGCTGAAATGAGCACAGTATAAACATACTGTAATAAAACCACAACCAGTGTTAAAAGACATTCTGTGTCCTTTCCTTCCTGCCAGTAGTGATGTCTAACTAGGTAATAGCTCTCTCTACAGATGCGACAAAGAGGTGTGTGAGACTGCATTACATAACTTTGTGTGGTCTTGTGCACTCCTACTGTTTTCAGGAACTGGATCAGTTTGCTTGGCAGAAAACCTTTCACTTATATGCAGCAATCCCAGTAAGAGTTTGTAACGATCATTGTTGGATGAGAAGTCTCCTGCCTAGAGACTACTTATCACCTGCACTGTGCACCACAGGGATGATTTGTTTACTGAGCAGACAGATTGTTCCTTGACATTAAATCATGTTGTGAAGTTGCCTTTTACAACTTGTTGCTGCAAAACCCTCTTAATTCGTTAACACAGCCTGCTTCCCAAAGAACTTCTGAGTTCAAGACAAATAGTAAGGTATTTGTTCATCACAGAACCATTTAACCCATTCCAAGTAATGCCAATGAACAGCTGGAATGGATCTCTACTGAAAAATATTAAAAACAGGCTTGGCATTCACAATTTCACACATTTAGCTGACAGAATCAAGGCAAATCCAAACTAAACTTCCCAACTTTTCAAAATGTCTGGCATTCTCTGCAAGTTTCCAGCCAGAGAGGCAGCATCAACAGCCTCCCCCACTTCTAACTTTGCCATTTTTTGCATTCGCTCATCTTCACTGCTTTGCAGAAAACAAACAAGATGGCAACAGCTCAATCAACATACATTTCTGGCACTCAAATTGCCACAGAAAAGTCCCCAGCTTTTGTGAATTCTTTATTGGGTGAAAGACTGGCTTAGAAAACTTTGATCAAATGGTACTTTAGGGTGTCAGCCTTGGCTCAGTGGTAGAACTCTCGTTTCTGAGCCAGAAGGTCATGGGTTCAAGCTTCACTCCTGACTTGTGCACATAATCTAGGCTGACACTTCACTGAGGGAATGCTGCACTGTCAGAGGTGCCTTCTTTTGGATAAGATGTTAAACCAAGGCCCTATCTGTCCTCTCAGGTGGATGTAAAAGATGCCATGGCACTATTCAATAATCGAGCAGGAGAATTCTCCTTGGTCTCCTGAACAGCATTTGTTCCTCAACAAACACCATGAAAAACAGATTATCTGGTGATTTGGAAACATAGGAAGGAATATAGGAGCAGGAGTAGTCCATTCAGCCCTTGCAAGCCTGTTCCGCCATTCAATTATATCATGGCTGATCTGTATCTTAACCCCATCTAACCGCTTTGGATCCATAACCCTTAATACCCTTTCCTAACAAGAACATATCAACCTCAATTTTTTTTAAATTTTCAATTGACCTAGCCTCAACATCAAAAGTTCCACTACCCTGTGTGTGAATAAGTGCTTCCTGACATCACCCCTGAACAGCCTGGCTCTAATTTTAAGGTTATGCCCCCTTGTTCTGAACACCCCCACCTGAGAAAATCTCTCTCTATTTACACTATCAAATTCTTTAATCACCTTAAACACCTCAATTAGATAACCCCATAATCTTTTATATTATTCTTGTGAATCTGTACTGCATCCCCTCCAAGGTCAATATATCCTTCCTGAGATACGGGGCCTGGATTTTAATGGGGAAGGTGGGTTGGGAGCCGGGGGGTGCGCTCCGAGGCAGTCAGGAAAGCCTGAAGAACGGGTTTCCCGCAGGCCCTGCCGACTTCAACGGCAGGGCCTGCTTTGTATGCAAAGTCTCTGTTTCCCAGCCACAGCCAGCAAGATTGAGAGGCTGGCTGGCTCCGTGCGGGTAGGTCTGTGGCACAAGGCCGCACAGAGGAGGGAGGGCGGGTTCACGTGGGGGTTGGGCCAGGACGAGGATCGGGGGTGGGGGGGGTAGTAGATCAGAGGCCGGACAGTGGATGGGGGGGGGGGGAGTCAGGAGAAGATTGGGGGCCGGAGGAGCAAGACGGAGAGGGCCGGAGGAGGGGGCGAACTCGGAGGCCTGGTGGAGTGATTGGAGGTCGGGGGGGGGGGGGGGGGGGGGGGAGGCCTTGTGGAGTGATCGGAGGCCTGGGGGGAGGCCTCGTGGAGTGATCGGAGGCCTGGGGGGAGGCCTCGTGGAGTGATCGGAGGCCTGGGGTGGTGTCTCCGATAGCCGGGGGTGGGTTAGTCAGGGACCCTGGATCCAGGAGCTAGATATAA
The DNA here is from genome assembly GCA_030390025.1 of Squalus acanthias. NCBI lineage: Eukaryota > Metazoa > Chordata > Chondrichthyes > Squaliformes > Squalidae > Squalus > Squalus acanthias. The sequence goes on from CM059431.1 coordinate 94,029,124, forward strand.
AGGCACTTTGCTTTGCTGTAGCAGCCGGGTTTTATGAGGTGTGTAAAACCTGACCAGCTACAGTTAAACACAAAATGGAGATTAAAGAAAAGGCTTCCAGCCTCATTGTAATATTTAAATTGACGTCCTGCCTCCTGGTTGGCTGCCCGCCCCCGTCCCGCCTCCTGTCCTGCCTCCGTTAAAACCGGAAGTGGGTGGGATGGAGGCGGGTTCAGGTCGGGATTCAGATTTTTAACACTTTCATTCCTAACCCACTGGTTTTTTTAGGTTAAAATTCCCCCGCGGTGTCCAGAACTGACTGCCGTACTCTAAATGGAGTCTAACCAGAGCTTTACAGAATATAATTTCCACCTCTTTGTATTCCAGCCCCTTGAGATAAAGGCCAACATTCTATTAGCCTTTTAATTATTTTTTGCCCCTGTCCACTAGCTCTCAGTGATTTCTGTACTTGGTCCTCTAAATCTCTCTGCTCCTCCACAGTTCCTAGCTTCTTGCCATTCAGAAAATACTCTGATCTATCTTTCTTAGGTCCAAAGTGGATGACCTCACACTTCCCCAAATTGAACTCTATCTGCCACAGTTTTACCCACTCACTTAATATATCAATGTCCCTTTGCAACTTTCTGCTCCCATCTACACAATGTATCTTGCTGTGTGTAAATTGGCGATCATATTTCCCTCTATTACAACACTTCAAAAGTAAATCATTGGCCGTCAAATGCTTTGGGATGTCCTGATGTTGTGAAAGGCACCATATAATTGCAAGTTCTGTACTCACAGGAGTTAATTCCACAATCGCACAATCCCATTAGAGAAGCTGCTCTTGTCGGGAGCACAGGTCAAAGATAGAGTTATAATGTTGTCGCCCTAATTCTCCAACTTGTGCTCCCTGTGAACAAAGCTCCCTTTTGGGAGGCATAGGATTAGTCCTATAATCTTCAGACCGCACAGTGTGCTGCCTGAATCACTACAATTTGACTTCCTACATTCCTTCAGTGGATAATGAAAATCATAGGATATATATTGCCAGTGAACTCCCAGCATGGAGCCTTTCCAATGGGGACTGAATTTTGCTGCGCACACACTATTTCCCAAGTGTACCCTCTGGTTTTTTCCAATTGCTCAAAGGCACCTTTTCTTCATGTCTCTCTCAAGTCTAACAAGGCTATCAGTGTCTATTGACTATGCTGCAGTTAGTTAGTGAAGTGGGTATCGTGCTGGATTAGACTGTAAATTAAAATCCCACCACAGCAGGCTATGAAACTGAATTTAATGCTCTACTGACCCAAGCATATGGCATTCAATCTTTCCCACTCACTACTTCCTGCTGCACCTCCTACCAGTGGTGAAGCTGCAGTGCCTCCACTGATGGGAGGGTGTCAAGTTTACATAGGCAGTTTCCATTATAAATATGGACATGGGAATTTAGAATGGAAATAGTTAACAGAAAGTGTGCACAGATGTAAGATTTTATACAGATGTATAATAAACCTAAAGGGGCAGGAGGCTTCATACCATTAAGTGTGATAAACGTAAAGGGTGGAGGTCACAATGCTATTAAGCTTATGTACACATGCCCTCCGATCAATTGCATACTATTTCACCAAAATTTCTTCATCAGAAATTGACAAATTATACATGGAGGTAACGTGCCGAGTTTGAGCTCCCATTGGCGAGCCTTGCCTGCCAGGTGAGTATAGTGGAAATTTGGGCGTGCACTGCCAGAGTTGTGAGCCATTAAAACAAATTGATGGAAAATGATGGGAAGGTCATGCCTGAATTTCCAATATGGCTCCTGCTGGGCAAGGCTCCCAGCTAGGACCACTAACTCAGAAAATGGCTCTAATAAAGTTAAAACTGAGGCCATTTTTTGAGTTTTTTTGAACTGAATCTTTTTGTTTATGACTTTGTTGGGAAATATTGAATGCCATATGCTTGGGTCAGTAGAGCAGCAGTGATACCCGCCCTGCTGTATGCCTCAGAGACATGGACCATGTGCAGCAGGCACCTCAAAGCACTGGAGAGGTACCACCAACGCTGCCTCCGCAAGATCCTGCAAATCCATTGGCAGGATAGGCGCACCAACGTCAGTGTTCTTGCTCAGGCCAACATCCCCAGCATCGAAACTTTGACCACGCTCGATCAGCTCCAATGGACGGGTCACATTGTCCGTATGCCCGATACGAGACTCCCAAAACAAGCGCTCTACTCGGAGCTCCGGCACGGCAAGAGAGTCCCAGGTGGGCAGAGGAAACGCTTCAAGGACATCCTCAAAGCCTCCTTGAAAAAGTGTAACATCCCCACCGACACCTGGGAATCCCTGGCCCAAGACCGCACAAAGTGGAGGAGAAGCATCCGGGAAGACGCCGAATACCTCGAGTCTCTTCGCCGGGAGCAAGCGGAAGCCAAGCGCAGGCAGCGCAAGTCAACCCAAGCACCCCACCCACCTGCCCCTTCAACCACCATCTGCCCCACCTGTGACAGAGACTGTAGGTCCCGCATTGGGCTCATCAGTCACCTGCAAACTCATTTTTAATGTGGAAGCAAGTCATCCTCGGTTCCGAGGGACTGCCTAAGAAGAGAAGAAGGGTCAGTAGACACTACATTCTCAGTCACATATTTAGCTCTCTATACATATCCCTCAAAACCATTCTATAGAAAAGAAAAAAAACTTGGGTTTATATAGCACTGTATAATATCCCCAGGATGTCCCAAAGCATCCAATGAATGACATTTGAATCAAGTGTAGTCACTGGTGTTATGTACCATGTTACTGGAGTCTATAATCAAGGATAGAGTGACTAAACACCTTGAAAATTTTCAGCTGATCAGAGAGAGCCAGCATGGACTTGTGAAAGGTAGGTCATGCCTGACGAAGTTGATTGAATTTTTTGAAGAGGTGACTAAAGTAGTGGACAGGGGAATGTCTATGGATGTTATTTATATGAACTTCCAGAAGGCATTTGATAAAATCCCTCATAAGAGACTGTTAACTAAAGTTGAAGCTCATGGAATTGAGGGGAAATTATTGAGCTGGTTAGGAAATTGGCTGAGCATCAGGAGACAGAGAGCAGGGATAATGGGCAGGTACTCTAATTGACAGGATGTGACTGTGGTGTCCCACAAGGATCTGTGTTGGGGCCTCAACTATTCACTGTATTTATTATCAATTTAGATGATGGGATAGAAAGCCACATATCCCAAGTTTGCCAATGACACAAAGATAGGTGGCATTGTAAGAAGCAATTAGATGGAAGCATAAAATTACAAAGAGATATTGGTAGATTAAGCGAATGGGTAAAACTGTGGCAAATGGATTTTCAATGTAGGCAAATGGGAGGTCATCCACTTTGGACCATAAAAGGATAGAACAAAGTATTTTCTAATTGGTGAAAAGCTAGAAGCAGTGGAGATCCAAAGAGACTTGAGGGTTCAGGTACATAGATCATTAAAATGTCATGGACAGGTACAGAAAATAATCAAAAAGACTAATAGAATGCTGGCCTTTATATCTAGAGGACTTGAATACAAGGGGGTAGAAGTTATACTGCAGCTATACAAAGCCCTAGTTAGACCACACCTGGAGTATTGTGAGCAGTTCTAGGCACCACACCTTAGGGAGGATCACTGGCCTTGTTGGGAATGCAGCATAAATTTACCAGAATATCTGGACTCCAAGGGTTAAATTACAAGGAGAATCTACATAAAATAGGGTCGTATTCCCTGGAATTTAGAAGGCTAAGGGTTGATCTGATTGAAGTTTTCAAGATATTAAGGGGAACTGATAGAGAGAAACTATTTCCGCTGGTTGGTGATTCTAGGACTAGGGGGCATTGTCTAAAAATTAGAGCCAGGCCTTCGGGAGTGAAGCTAGGAAACACTTCTACACACAAAGTGTGGTAGAAGTTTGGCACTCTCTTCCGCAAATAACAATTGATGCTAGATCAATTGTTAATTTTAAATCTGAGATTGATAGCTTTTTGTTAACCAAAGGTATTAAGGGATATGGGGCAAAGGCGGGTTATTGGAGTTATGTCACAGATCAGCCATGATCTCATTGAATGGCGGAACAGGCTCGAGGGGCTATATGGCCTACTCCTGTTCCTATGTTCCTAGATCAACTGAAGCAGCAGTTTTGATTACACTTACACTCTCCTGGTCGAAGAACCGCTTCAGTTTTAGCTGCCACCTCCTCTTCCTTCGGAGCAGCCCGAAAGACTTAACCGAACAGCACATGAAACATGTCCAGGGATCCATTGCTTCAGCCTTTTCTGCAGTGCCAGGCTTCACAAGAGCATCCAAACATTCACAGCAGTAGCACCTACAGAGCATTGGCATCACTGTTAAAAAGCTTACACTTCATTCGAACAAAAATAAATGAGAATTACCGTCAGTATTAAGCAGTTGCATGTTGCAACTGACTGACTGTGTTATTCACAAGTTAAGCAATGAAACAGGCAAATCACTAATATATTATTCTTCCACCTCCACCACAGCATCTACACTAAAATGCATTTTTATAAATTGTTACACTAAAATGCATTTCATATCATGTAAGTTCTGATGGCTGAGACATTTTCACTGTAAATACAAGTCGCTATGTCTGACCACAGGGAAGATTTAAAAAAATTTTGCTGGCAGGGCAGAGTTTGTATGGCAAGGGTATGCCTCGGGAACATGGGCATGGAAGCCAACGTATCCCATACAAAATCACACGGGGCGTGATGACCTGACCTATCCAAATTCTCGATATACATTCCTGTTCAGGACCAATGTAAATTCCTGTCATGTGAAATGTTCGGAGCGCAAATTCGTTAAATGTATCCTCACATCTGTACAACAAATGCAGCTCACAGGGTGTAAACATTGGTGAGATTATTGCTCCAGTGTAATGTGTTTGAGCTCCATCTATTGTATACTGTTGGTATTACATGAGCAGCTCAACGCTACCCTCTAATTTTCTACACTAAGTCAGATATTCCACACTATCACACACAGATATTCCACACTATCACACACAGATATTCCACACTATCACACACAGATATTCCACACTATCACACACATTGTTAATTAACACACATATTGCTCATTAACTCAGACAGATATTGTGCACCAACACAGACAGTTACAGATAGTGTATGCAAAATGTTTGTAACTTTCTGAGCTATAATAGTTAGTCCAAGAGATGGGATAAAGAAAGGCAACTTGTAAATTAATTCTTTGTTCAGGAGGCAACTTGTGGTAGACAAGGACAAGGAGACCAACATTATCCTATAGATCATATACTGAAGCTTCTGATGAACAAGGATGTCAGATTTTTTTCCCTAAAGACGTCAGGGTACGATCACTTTCAAGAGGGTTTGACACATGGATGCTGTACCTCTTACACCCAGAATTTCCACACATCAGCACTTTGCTTCCACCACAGCAAATTGTGCAAAAGGACTGGTATCCATCCTGATCATACAGGAACATAGTCTCCAGGAGGTTGTCCTTGTGAAAGAAACACACAGATGTTACAGTACAAATAAAAAGGAAAACACAGATGATCCTGGAAATGCACAGCAGTCAATCAGCATCTGGAAGGTGCGAAGAAATGGTTAATGTTTCAGATATAAACCTTTGTCAGGTTCTGTGCTCTTTGTGTTTTGATAAAAGGTTATACCCGGAACATTAACCTGTCTTTTCTCTTTAGCAATGCGGATTATGCACCTAGGCAAAATTTTACAAAATTGTGATCCTGGAGTGGAGCTTTACGCATCAGGAGTGCATCCTGGAAATGTTTGTGCCAGTAATGGATGGAAAATATGCTGGGTGCACTATTTTGTACAACTACTCAGTCGGTCAATTTCCAGCATTATTGGTTTTAATTCAATATTAATTCACATACTTTTCTTAGATTATTTTGCAGTCACACAATAAACATTTGTCCTAATCTTTAAAATAATTCAAAATTGTGTTTTTAAAAACAACCCTAACCAACTATGCAGGATTTAGTATAACACATTCTTAAGTGATGGTCTTTTTTACATTGTTTATCCATTTAAGGATTAAGCCACAATAATGAGAGATGACAGTTGGGGTTTACACTGAAGGATAATGTTCTGGCATTGAATTTACAAATCTTTCAATTCATGAGCCTGCCACCTAGAGTTTCCACGGGGTTCTCTGCTCTCATGCTGTAATTTCAGCGGGAGATTGGCGTGAACCCTGAGTAACCGGCAAAAAACCCCAATAACCGGCAAAAACCACCTCCGGAGTTTCCTCCGAAGTTACACTGGGCGATCGACAAACCCCATGGAATGTCTACCTGCCCATGATTCTCATATGTATTTTCTTTCGTCATCATTTAATAATAATTTTGTGACTTTGGTAAAGCCTAGAGGTAGGACCAATAGTCTAAGAGTATTACTTTTAAAAGATGTCACATTTTGGGATTTTTGATCTTTGATTTTCTTCATAGAAACGTTTTAGGATTGATTTATATTTAAATGTTGTGTTTTAAAACAAAGTGAATTCAAAGCCACTGAGACATGATGAAATAATGAGCCAACTATTCTTATTGCGGTCTACAATGTTAAAGGACGTTAACCAACTCATTATCTTGTCTCCAGAGGCCTAAAATAAAATTCACACTTATTATGGTGCAAACGATTCTAATGATGTGACTCCAGTATGAGGCATTGCCTGAGATTATACTGTTGCGAGAGGAAGTAATTAGTTTGGTTGCCAAACCCAATGGTGTATCCCTAAATGGGGAACAACCTGGAGACACAGGCCTCCCACTTTCTGGAACCACGGGAAGAAAAAAGGAAAAAGAGAATCTTATAGTGAGGTTTTAAACTGTGAGGGACAGGCCTGGGCCCCGAGCTGAAAGCTAAATTGCAGATTTTGCAGTTCGAAATTATCTAGAAAGGTAGGTATTTCCAAAACCAAATCAACCCATAGCCACATAGGAAGGAAGGCTAAGCGAGGAGAAACTCACTCATCTCAAGCCCAGAACCATTCAGAATCAGAAGACTGATCAGGAAAAGTTAAGTGCGCTTGCTAAAAGTGGTACTGCAGCACATTTTCCTTATTTTTCTTGTTCTGTAAGAGGGTTCTTTAGTTAGATGGACCAAGGTGAGATTTGTTTACAATGGCTACTCTGTATTTTCACTTGCTGTCTGCAAAACAAACAATCTGCATCAGGCCCATTTCAGCAAAATGTTTCTAAGTCTGCCGACAGATGTAAGACATCCCATTACCTCCCACTAACTGTGAGCAAAGCCACAGGGCATTCACTAGTTAACATAATTAGCACACACTCAATTCTCATTTACATTACATTTTCCCTTCAGTTCATTTTATGCACAGTACCTTACATGGATCACAAAGCCCTCCTTCAAAGAGTGGATGCTGAGTAATCACTTGTAGACTCCCACAGCTGATGCATATCTCTATTATAAAATATTAGAGAGATTTACTCCACTGTATACATCAAAACTGTCCAAACAGCCAGTACAGTATCACATCACATCCAGTAACAAAAGGTTTTAGCTGCACACCATAGGCAGAGTACATGTCAGACACCATCACAAGATTCAACCTTTCTGGAACTAAATCTCTATTAATATGCAGATTTTTTTTCCACATCAAAAACATTTCTGATTCTAATGCACAATCATTCTGCATAATTTCCGTGTCTTGTGTCTTTTACCCCTTAATGCAGATTAATGTAGTAAATCATCTCAAAGCGCTTCACAGGAATGTTATCAAACAAAAGGGTAAAATATGGCACGTGAGCCAGACAGTGCTATTGCACCCTCCCTGACTCAGGTGACACACTTTACCCGTCGAGTCCTGCTTTAATTTGTAATATCAGTTGCATCATATGAATTGAATAATTAAAGTTTAAATAATCAATTTTAGATTGTTACATCCGTCAAAATATATGTTCAATTTTTACTTTGGCAAATATTACAATGTTGCAAAGTTGCATTTTGCATAATTGAAATGAAATCTCTCACTCTCCACATAACTAGTTTGATGTTGACCCAAGCTTTTAGTCCATGTTTACGATAATTGGCAAAAGAACTAGAGGGGAGATGAGGAGAATTTTTTTTACGCAATAAGTTGTTGTGATCTGGAATGCACTGCCTGAAAGGGCAGTGGAAGCAGATTCAATAGTAACTTCCAAAAGAGAATTGGCTAAATACCTGAAAAGGAAACATTTGCAGGGCTATGGGGAAAGAGCAGGGGTTTGGGACTAATTGGATAGTTCTTTCAAAAGAGCCAGCACAGGCACGAAGGGCCGAATGGCCTCCTTCTTCGCTGTATGATTCCATGTGCTTCACTTCCTACCCCATTTGCTGTGCTTCTCTCCTGAAGGTGCTGACTCTTGCCAGGCTGTAGTTCAATGGGTATTGGCAACTCCCCAGTACTTCACTGAAATGACCATTCCTCACGTGTGACCTCAGTGAGTGTCAGCTGGCTATTCTACTGTGAGGGCCATCGCCATTCTGTCTGATTCTCAGCTCACTTAAAGTCCACAGAGATGCAAGGGGTAATTTCCAGCTTTGTGCCATTGGCTCGCATTACACGTGATTTTCTGACCACTGTTCAGCACAAAGCCAGAAAAGTAGCACCTGCATTTTCCAGAAGGGATCAGTGAGTGGAGATTGGGAGCAGAAATTTCTCTCCTTTATAGGTCAGGGGAGCTGATGCCAATTGCAGCAAGAGTCCCGTGTCCTGGTATAAATCAGCTCACTCGGCAAGACCGGGGGATAAAATCAGACCTTCCCGTCAGCGTGGCTCACTGGGCAGTAAATGGATCCATTGATCCACTGTTTCCGATGCCCGTCAGAAAACACATGCCAGTTTAAGGTCACTAGAAACCCTACACATTAGGGGGTAACATTCCAACTCTGCCCCAATATCAGAAATCCAGGTGGGCACTACCCTTGATTTTCTACCCATTTTCTACCCCTAACTCATGGTTGGTAAATTATGTGTAGTGCACCCCCGAATTTTTGCCAAGCACGGTCTGTGGGCGAGGCTCCCTGGCGGGAGCACCAAGTCAGATACTGTACATGGAATTTTTTGATCTGTAGCTCTCCAGAACTCCCACATACTAAGTGAATGAGGGATGGGGTTGTTGTTCCCCTCCCCCCCACCCCCTCTTGGAGGGAAAGTTAGTCTGGAGGAGTACGCTGCTGGGACTGAGGTTCCATAAAGAGCGCTCACTCCAATTTAAACACAAAGATTTTGAAACTTGGTTAAATTTCTTAGATTGCAGAGACACCAAGCCGATCTTAGGCCCCTTTAACTTGCGAGGTACCTGGGTTGTCTGTAAGCAGCCCTTGTAGAAACAGACTAGAAACAGAATGCACCCCAGTATGTGGAGAGACCTGCTCTCCCCGTGAGATACTAATCAATATTAAAGGAGAGGGGGGGTAGTCAAATATCCCCCTCCTACATTTAAAAATGTCCTAGATTGTTGTAAGGACAGAACTTGTGACATGGAAGGAAAGTATCCCCTACAGCAGGAGAGAGAGAGAGAGAGCGAGATACAGAGCAAGAGTGAGAGAACCTCCAATTTACATTAACACGAGTTAAAGGCTTATTATTTGAAAAAGAATGAGATGAAGCAAAAGGAATGGCCTCGCCTGCTGGCACTTCATGTTGAGAAATCATGGACACAGTTGCCCACAATTTGCTACCGATTTAACTATAAAAGGGCGGACAATCGTGGGCAGTGAGCCTGAACTTCCCATTGTGCTGTTAGCTGGCAAGACTCCTTCCCATAAGCTCAGACTCTAAGGCCGCGATTTTATCGGCACTGAGAGGACGGGTTTGGAGGCGGGTCAAAGGTTAAAATCATTTTGATTGATGGCAAGGTCCGATCCCGCCGTCAACCCACCTCCAAACAATTTTCCCAAGTGTCGGGTCCCCGATTTGTGCATGGACCCGACACCTAGCGGCGGGAAGAGAATTAACGCCAATTACCTGCCTGTTAACAGGTAGTTGAGAGTAGTTGACAGGCTATTTTTAAATTTTGCCGCTTCTGCCTCAGGCTTCCCGACGTCCGGACACCACGCCAGGTAAGTGTGGTGTGTTGTGAGTCTGCTGTAATGTTTCTGCATTGATGGCAGCTGCAGAAGTGGTGTGAAGGATCCAATGGTGCACTGGTGAGTTTCAGAGGTAAGAAAATGTTGGGAAATTCATTTTTAATGCATTAACATATTTCCTTAGGTAACAAGTTTTGAAAATGATGTCTACTGCCACCTCATTGGGAGAACCTCTCTCACCAGTGACAGATCGCTCCTGTCACCTCACCTGCAGCTGCCATCTGTTCCAGCCTATGGAGGGAGTCACTGGAGAGCCTGGGTGCAAGAGCTCATCTTTGTACAGTGATTGTCAGTGTTTGCAGCACCTCAATGCTGTCAAACACTGAGAAAGGAGCTGTCAAAAAAAAATTGAGCGTGGTCCCTTTTGACGTGTCATCAAATGATGTCATCTGACCGGCTTCCTCTTAATTGGCCGGCTAGCCCGCAGGGCAGGCTGAACAAGGTCAATCAATGTAAAATCACGTCTGTGGGCCGGATGCAGTTGGGGGCAGGACTGGAAGCCTGAAACCACCTGACCCGCTCCCAACCCGCATCCATTGACAAAATCGCAGCCTAAAGGTTTGATTTTAACCCTGCCCGCAGGGTGGGCAGGTGGTTAAAATGGTGATCAAGCATTTTGAGCTACTTTCCCAACATGTTTTAATTCCTGGTTTTTGGCCAGCGTCAAGGCCGGCCACCATTAATATTGAAATGTCGGTGGACAGATGACATCATTCAGACCCCGGCATGTTTTAACTGTTGATTTCAGCAGTGAAGCTCAGTGCCGGAGCTGACAGTGAAAGCTGGCGGCAGGCAGATCATGGCCAGAAGAGGCCAACTAAAGTAAGATATTTCATTTCCTTTTTGTTTCCATGTGGGCCAGGAAGAGAACAAGTGCTCTTCTAGGTCCCACGAGGCATCCTTGGCCTGTCCTACCCCAGGCTTCCCTTCCCCATCCCATGACCAAGATGGTCTCGGAAACCCCCCACTCTTGACCGTTTCCTTGGGTTCTCATTGGCAGCTTATTGCCACACGATTTCCCACACCTGCCCCCCAGCCATCTTGTCCTTCCTGGTGGCTTCGGGTGGGAATCCAAGTTTCAAAAATTGAAATAAGGCCCAAGAGTTAAAATGGCACCGGGCCTCATGACTGGCGTCATCGTGGATGCTTCCCGCCTACTGCGCCTCTCCTCCCCACAACGTACTACTGCCCCTGAAAATTATACCCAGGAGTTTTTAGACTGTAGCTCAGTCTTGGTGCATCGTGGAGCTGGAAATTGCGGTTGGAGGCTTCCCGCGGGCAAATGTCTCCGAACCGCAAGTAGTCTCCGCACCCACCTGGTGCCTCCGTATCTTCGAAGACTCGTACTCCTGGGCCTGCAGGTGTACGCCTGCATAAAGGCCCACGTATCCCAGGGGCGCACGCGGTTCACAAGCATCCCTGGGATCACGTGGGCCGGCCCAACCAATCAAAATGGGGGATTCCCAGTATGCTTATGAGGATTCCATTTACGTACGGAATCCCCATAAGCATGAATAGGAATCCCCTAAAACACACATTTCACAGCGCTTAAAAATAAATCATCACATGTTCAAAATTAATTAAAATACAATTTAATTAAACATTTAAAACAAAAATTAAATTTTTGGAAAAATAAATTTAAACATTTTTCAAGGGTTCAAAAATAACTATAAAGGTTTTTGAATGGTTAAACCAGTTAAAAATGTGATTTTAATATTTCTTTAAACCCTTACGCTGGTAAAAGGCGGCCCTACGCCACCTATTACCAGGTGTATGGGTTTCATGGGCATTTGCTGGCAGTAGTTGGGCAAATAGCCCAACTCTCCGCCAGCGAATGTCCATTTCCTGCGGATTCGTACGATCTGTCAAGCTGAAACTTGACAGATCGCAAGTTCCGGGATTTCGCGCATGCACATCACACGCGGAAACCCGGAACTTGCGGGACCATTACGGCGTACACTGTGCATACGTCATAGGCCCCGCAAAATCCGAGCCTTGGTTGCTACTTTCTTCCTGCAGCCACTTCAGTTCAATCTGTGTCAGCGATGATTCTCTTAGACCTTGTCCTCTTCAAACTCTCACTGAGGTTGGTTAGCAACACTCCATTGTGATTCCTCTGCCCTTGCTGTTTGTCTAGCTGTTGGCTTGTCAACACCTGTCCCTTTCACCACACATTTCTCTTTAGCTATCTAATTCTGTCCTTGATCCTCACTCTACATATGTTTAGTCTCAGTTTTTTTTACTCGGTTTTACAGTCTTTGCACTGCTGCTCAATTCTGTTGCTGAACTTTCCATTTAGACTTCACTATTCTTTCTGCTGCCTACACAGCATCAGTGACATTTCAAAAATAATATTCATTGGATGTGAAGCTTTTGGGATCTTTTTGAGAAATGTGATAAGGAACTGTACAAATTCTCATTCTCTTTCCTTTCCTTTTTCAGGGTGTTGACTTCACGTTGAGCTATTAGCAGAGTGTTCCGTTGCCCAAGTCTCTCTCTCTTTTGTTGTGTTTCTGGTTTTTTCCCTTTACTTATTTGTGTCTTGTAGTTTCCGCTTTCTTCCCCACATGCTGTCACTTTTATTAGTTTTCCCTAAACTCCAGGGATCTGATCTCCATCCTTTTTAAATGGATTTCCTTTGTTTTGTCCTTTTCTGTTGCATTATTTTACATTAATCCCCCTTGAGGCTAGCTTCACTTGCTGCTGTATCTCTGTGAATCTTCCTCCTGCCCCAAGTCCCTGGCCATTCATCACTGGACTGACCTGCTTTGAATTTACTTCCCATCTCTTACCAGATTTTGAACTTTGCTTCCTTCCTGTCAGCATCACCACGCTCTCGTGCTTTAGTCTGCTCCCCCGCTCTCCCAATTGACTTGCTCCACAATACTGTACCAGGTGCATGAGCTGCCTCCATTCTCTTCCCATTGTCACAATTTCTATGCCCTTAGAATCTGCACCCTTTATGTAGGAATCTCCAGCAGGCATACAGATTATCTGGTCATTTATCTCATTGCTGTTGTGGGATCTTGCTGTGTGGATATTGACTGCTGCATTTACAGACATTAAAACAGTGATGACGCTTCAAAAATTACTTCATTGGATGTGAAGTGCTTTGGGACGTCACCCCACCAGTCTCCACATTCAACGGATCATCCTCCGCCATTTCCACCACCTCCAGCATGATCCCACCACCAAACGCATCTTCCCCTCACCTCCCCTTTCAGCATTCCGCAGGGACCGCTCCCTCTGCGACACCCTGGTCCACTCCTCTATCACCCCCAACACCCCTTCCCCTTCGCCCGGCACCTTCCCGTGCAAGCGCAGGAGATGCAACACCTGCCCTTTTACCTCCACCCTTCCACTGTCCAGGGCCCCAAACACTCCTTCCAGGTGAAACAGCAATTTACTTGTACATCTTGCAATTTAGTATACTGTATTCGCTGCTCACGATGCGGTCTCCTCTACATTGGGGAGACCAAATGCAGATTGGGTGACCGCTTTGCAGAACACCTCCATTCAGTCCGTAAGGATGACCCTGAGCTTCCGGTCGCCTGTCACTTTAATTCTCCGCTCCACTCCCACTCAGACCTCACCGTCCTCGGCCTCTTACACTGTTCCAACGAAGCTCAACGTAAGCTCGAGGAACAGCATCTCATCTTTCGATTAGGCACTTCACAGCCTTCTGGACGCAACATAGAGTTCAACAATTTCAGATTATAACCTCTGCCCCTGTTCTTTTTTTCCCCCCATTTATTTTATTTATTATATTTTTTTTCTCTCTCCCACATGGCAGCTGTCTTTCATTCTGCCATTTACACTTCATCTAGAGCCATCTTTTGTTTCTTAACTTGTCCCATTACCATCTCCTTTTGCCTTGCACCATCTCTTAATGTCTCTTAATCTCACCTGCCTTCCATCCTATCACAGACCTTCTCTTTTGTTCGTTCCTCCCCTCCCCACTTTCCCTGCCCCTACACTTGCTTAAAAACCTGTTCCATCTCCAACTTTTTCCAGTTCTGACAAAGGGTCATCGACCTGAAACGTTAACTCTCTCTCTCTCTCCACAGATGCTGCCTGACCTGCTGAGTATCTCCAGCATTTTCTGTTTTTATTTCAGATTTCCAAGATCCGCAGTATTTTGCCTTCTTAATGTTGACAAATTGACATTGATTAAAGTTGCCTTCACACTACAACTGTAGTGTCGATGCAGACCCGTTTCACTCCTCACTGACGCTGCAGTGATAGGGCCAGGCCTCACGGATACCAGAGTGAATCTCCCTGCAGGAGGAAGTCTCACTCTGCTTCTCTCTGGAGTCAGTTTGGTCCCTCACGCCTGATTCAAAATGCAACTAAGCATCAGCAATAAATGCTGGCCTTGCCAGTGATGCCCACATCCCAAGAATGATTTTAACATATCTACAAATACAGCAGTGCATGGTGAGCAGGAATCTCAGCAGGTTGATACAGCTTCCAGTAAAATACTAGTCCAAAGGTGGGCCTACCTTCGATGCTCCTTTTGTTATTCTTGATCTCCAATGCTATCAGATCTAAAAGTAAGATGAAGTGCTTCAATTAGCAGGCAATTACAGCTGGTTAATAATGGAAACAGCACTGGAAGTGGGAGCAGCAGATTTGCTCTGCTTACCTTTGCCCCAAGAGTCTTGACGCACGAGTTCTCCTTGAATTGCAACATCCCTCACTGAATACTGCAGCTCCACTGAAAATGGGCAAATTGAAATTTAATTTTAAATAAGAGTAAACAGCATACAGCTGCACTACAACACAACTCAGTAAAAGTTAACTCATACCCAATGAATTGATTTAAGCAGCCTTAGGGAGGTCAGAATGAAAGCTGCCCAACCACAGACAGGAAGGGAGGTCCTGGGTCGGCACTTTCTTACTGATGATAATCTGCTGGAATCAATGGGTGAACTTTCGAATTAGCAATACACCAAAAATAACATGAAATTAAAACGTGCGTTTTTAAGCTATAAAAAGCCCTGCTATTGTTTTTCTAATCGATGTCAGCTGAGTTATATCATTTAAAAAGTACCCACAAAGGTTATTACTGGAGTATATAACTATTTTAAATGATTTTAGTATTCACTCACTGGCCTCTTTTGGTCCGGTTCCGCTGCGCTGTCAGGGCTCCGGCTCCGAACTTTGTCCCGGGTCACAGAGCTTATGTCGCCACCTGCTGGACAGGAACCCGATCCGCAGCTCTAAGTTTCAGCAGGAAACCGTAGGGAGAATTTACTTTTATAAACATACTTCAAAATTGCCACAAATGCTGTGAAATAAAATCCTGGTAATCAATAAAATTAAACATTGACAGCAGCGTCCGAATTTTACAGCTGAATACTTTGGTAAAATTTCAAGTGTCAGGACAAAAGTGAGTATAAAGATTATACTCACTGGGGGCTAATTTTGCCAATCTCCTCCCCATCCAACTCATACCCCCAGCACTGACCCTGTGGATGCTGGCAGTGGGGCAGATATCACCGACCCTCTCCGCATCTCCCTCCAGACTGTCCGTTCACTTGCGAACAAGGCCCTTGCCATCCATAAGCTTATCGTGGATGATTGCATTGACATCATGGCCCTGATGGAAAGTTGGTTGAGGGGTGATTACACCTTAACATTAAAATGAAGCCTCCCCACCTGGCTAGACCTTCCACCACTTGCCCCGTTCAGACCGCCATAGTGGCGGTGTGGCTCTCATCACCAAATCACACCTTGGTCTGTCCCTCCACTCCTCCGGCAGTTTCTCTTCCTTTGAGCATCTCGCCTTATTCCACCTCTCTCACCTCTCATTTAAAATTCTTGTTCTTTACCGCCCACCCAAGTACCAAAAAAAATGTTATTACTGAGATACCTTCACTGTTCTCCTCCCTCAGCCTCTGCACCGAACGACTTCTCATCCTCGGTGATTTCAACCTCCATCTCAATTCATCATGTTCTCTCTCCTCTGAGTTCACTGCCCTCCTATCCTCCCTTAATCTCTCCCTCCATGTAACCTCCCCAACCCATATTCACAGCCACCCCCTCGACCTTGCCATCTCTTGTGGCCTTGCTACTCCCATCTTGTCAATCGCAGATAAGGCCATCTCTGACCACTTCCTCGTATCGCTCTCCACCCAAATCCCCCTCCCACCCCCGCCGCCCCCCCACCCAACCCTACTTCCTTCTGTATCCGCCCCTGGAAAAAACTCTCTCCCAACTCTCTTACAACTGCACTTATGAAATCCCAACTGTCCAGCCTTTGGCTCTCCATTCACCATGACATTTCCGCAGCTACTGATCTGCTCAACCACACCCTCACCACCACCTTTGATGTCCTAGTCCCTACGTAAACAATTACTCTCTCTCACCCTGGCCGTTCATCCTGGTACGGCCCTCATCTTCGCTCCCTTAAGTCCAAGGGACGCAGACTTGAATGGATATGGCAGACAACTGGTTTAGCCATTCACCGCCAGATCTGGCTGGACCACATAAAGCATTATCGGGTCCTGCTCTCATCTGCCAAAATTGCTCACTATTCCAGAATCATTCTGGAATGCAAAGATAAACCCCGGCTCCTATTCCCTACTGCTAACCGTCTTCTTAAACCCCTCTCCCCTGTCTCCTCCACCCTCACCTCCGACAACAAGTGTGAGGAGCTCATGGACTTCTTTGTCTCTAAGATTGAGACCATCCGTTCAGCTGCCTCTGCCACTTCGCTTCCTTCCCCTAGCCCACTGGACCAAACTTCCTCTCAGATTCCCCATTGCCCTAGCCTGAACTCACATCTTTCTCCAGTTTCTCTCCGATCTCCCCTCATGACCTCTCCATGCTCATCTTGTCCATGAGACTCACCTCCTGCTCCCTCGATCCTATTCCCACCAAACTGCTGACCACCCAACTTCCTTTTCTGGCTCCCATGTTAGCTGACATTGTTAACTGTTCTCTCTCCTCAGGTACTGTCCCGCTCTCCCTCAAATCTGCCGTCATCACCCCTCTCCTCAAAAAAACAATCCTTAACCCCTCCGTCCTTGCAAACTCCTGCCCCATCTCCAACCTGCCTTTCCTCTCCAAAGCCCTTGAATGTGTTGTCACCTCCCAAATCCGTGCCCATCTTTCCCGCAATTCCATGTTTGAATCCCTCCAATCATGTTTCTGTCCCTGCCACAGTACCGAAACGGCTCTCATCAAAGTCACAAATGACTTCCTTTGTGACTGTGACAAAGGTAAACTATCCCTCCTCTTCCTTCTTGACTTGTCTGCAGCCTTTGACATGGTTGATCACTCCATCCTTCTCCAATGTCTCTCTGCCGTTGTTCAGCTGGGTGGGGCAGCCCTCGCCTGCTTCCATTCCTATCCATCTAATCATAGCCAGAGAACCTGCAACAAGCGGCTTCTCTTCCCGCTCCCGCATCGTTACCTCTGATGTCCCCCAAGGATCTATCCTTGGCCCCCTCCTATTTCTCATCTACATTCTGTCTCTTGGCGACATCATCAGAAAACACAGCGTCAGTTTCCACATGTACGCTGATGACACCCAGCTCTACCTCACCACCACTTCTCTCGACCCCACCACGGTCTCTAAATTGTCAGACTGCTTGTCTGACATTCAATTCTGGATGAACAGAGATTTTCTCGACTTAAATATTGGGAAGACCGAAGCCATTGTTTTTGGTCCCCGCCACAAACTCCGTTCCCTAACCATTGACTCCATCCCTCTCCCTAATATCTGTTTGAGGTTGAACCAGAATGTTCACAACCTTGGTGTCATATTTGATGCTGAACTGAGCTTCTGACCACATATCCGCGGCATAACTAAGGCCGCCGATTTCCACCACTGTAACATCGCCCGTCTCCGCCCTTGCCTCAGCTCATCCGCTGCTGAAACCCTCATCTATGCCTTTGTTACCTCTAGACTTGACTATTACAATGCACTCCTGGCTGGTCTTCCACGTTCTACCCTACATAAATTGAGGTCATCCAAAACTCAGCTGCCCGTGTCCTAACTCGCACCAAGTCCCGTACCCCCATCCTTCTCTTCTTAGGCAGTCCCCTGGAGTTGAGGATGACTTGCTTCCACTCCAATATTGTGGGTTCTAAGGTGACTAATGAGTTCTACGCAGGATCTACAGACTCTGCCACAGGTGGGACAGGTAGTGGTTGAAGGGACAAGTGGGTGGGGTGCTTGGTTTGTCATACGCTCCTTCCACTGTTTGTTCTTGGCCTCCGCGTGCTCCCGATGAAGAAACTCAAAGTGTTCGGCGCCTTCTCGAATGCTTCTTCTCCAATTTGAGCGGTCTTGGGCCAGGGATTCCCAAGAGTCGATGAGGATGTTACATTTTTTCAAGGAGGCTTTGAGGACGTCCTTGAAGCATTTTCTCTGCCCTCCTGGAAATCACTTGCCGTGACGGAGCTCGGAGTAGAGCGCTTGTTTCGGGAGTCTTGTATCAGGCATACGGACAATGTGGCCCGTCCATCGGAGCAGATTGAGCCTGATCAATGCCTCAATGCTGGGGATGTTGGCCTGAGGGAGAACACTGACATTGGTATGCCTGTCCTGCCAATGGATTTGCAGAATTTTGCAGAGGCAGCGTTGGTGATACTTCTCCAGTGCTTTGAGGTGCCTGCTGTACGTTGTCCATGTCTCTGAAGCATACAGGAGGGCGGGTATCACTGCTGCTCTATAGACCATGAGCTTGATGCCGGGTTTGAGGTCTTGGGGGTAAAAATTGGGGGGTGCTACCTTCGCCGGGGTACTAATTTTAGCACCCCGAAAAAGTTAGCGCCCCCGTAGCCGATTTTCCCACGTAGCGCCCCGTGAGGGAGGAGGGGCGCTACTGGAAGCGCCTATCATTCCTGTTGGGGCGCTGCAATCCAATATCACGTTGCTACGTGCCGCGGTACTGCAGGCCTTCCTCCTGCCTAGGCCCTAAGCTCTGGAACTCCCTCCCTAAACCTCAATGCCTCTCTACCTCTCTTTCCTCCTTTAAGAAGCTCCTTAAAACCTATGTCTCACCTGCCTTAATTTCTCCTTCTGTGGCTCTGTGTCAAATTTTTGGTCCTACAATACTCCTGTGAAGCACCTTGGGAGGTTTTACTACATTAAAGGTGCTATATAAATACAAGTTGTTGTTGTTGTGATGGGTGAACGGGTCTTGGTGCGAGTTAGGAGGTGGGCAGCAGAGATTTTTGATGAAATCAAGCTTATGGAGGGTGGAAAATGGCTGGTTGGCGAGGAGAGCATTGGAATAGTCAAGTCTAGTGGTAACAAAGGCATGGGTGAGTGTTTCAGCAGGAGATGAGCTGAGGTGAGGTGGGGACAAGCAATGTTATGCAAGTGGAGCGAATATGTGGTTGGAAGCTCGTACCAGGGTCAAATAGGATGGCAAGGTGGACAGGGAGAGGGGTGGAGCTGATGGCTAAGGAACTTTGTGGCAGGGAACGAAGACACTGACTTCAGCTTTCCCAATACTTAGTTGGAGGAAATTTCTGCTCATGCAGTACTGGATGTTGGACAAGCAGCGTAACAAATCAGAGACAGTGGAGTGGTCGAGAGAGGTGGAGGTGAGGTAGAGCTGGGTGTCGTCAACCTTCACCTGGAGCCTGGCATTGTGTTTTCAGAAGATGCAGCTGAGGGGCAGCATTTAGATGAGAAATAGTAGGGAGCCAAGGATAGATCATTGAGAGACTCCAGAGGTAATGGTGCAGGAACAGAAGCCATTGCAGGTGATTCTTGGCGGTAGAGCTGGGTGTCGTCAACCTTCACCTGGAGCCTGGCATTGTGTTTTCAGAAGATGCAGCTGAGGGGCAGCATTTAGATGAGAAATAGTAGGGAGCCAAGGATAGATCATTGAGAGACTCCAGAGGTAATGGTGCAGGAACAGAAGCCATTGCAGGTGATTCTTGGCTATGACGAGACAAATAAGAATGGAACCAGGCGAGGGCAGTCCCATACTGCAGGACGATGGAGGAGGATGTGTGTTTAGCCGTGTCAAATGCTGCAGACAGGTCTAGAATGGCGAGGAAGGATAGTTTACCATGGTCACAGTCACATTGGATGTCATTTGTGACTTTGATAAGGGCTGTTTCAGTGCTGTGGCAGAGGTGGAAATCTAATTGGAGGGGTTCAAACATGGAGTTGTGGGAAAGATGGGCATGGATTTGGGAGGCAACAACACGTTCAAGGACTTTGGAGAGGAAAGGGAGGTTGGAGATGGGGCGGTAGTTTGCAAGGACGGAGGGGTCAAGGGTTGTTTTTTTGAGGAGTGGGGTGATGACGGCAGATTTGATGGGGAGGGAGACAGTACCTGAGGAGAGAGAACCATTAATAATATCTAACATGGGAGCCAGAAAAGGAAGTTGGGTGGTCAGCAGTTTGGTGGAAACAGGGTCTAGGGAGCAGGAAGTGGGTCTCATGAACAAGATGAGCTCAGAGGGGAGAAAACAGAGAAACTAGAGAAATTAGTTCAGGACCAGGGCAGGGGGGAATGTTAGAGGAAGTTTAGCCCAATGGGCTAGTAGAAGGAAGGGAAGCAGATGGTCTCAATCTTAGTGATGAAGAAGTCCATGAGCTCCTCGCACATGTTGTTGGAGGTGAGGGTGGAGGAGGCAGGGGAGAGGGTTTTGAGAAGATGGTTTATAGTGGAGAAGAGAAGCTGGGGGTTATCTTTGCATTCCAGGATGATTCTGGAATAGTGAACAGTTTTGGCAGAGGAGAGCTGGACCCGAAAATGCTTTATGTGGTCCAGCCAGATCAGGCGGTAAAAGGCTGAACCAATTGTCTGCCATATCCATTCAAGTCTGTGTCCATTGGACTTAAGGGAGCAAAGATGAGGGTCATACCAGTGGGAATTCCAGGGTGAGAGAGAGTAATGTTTTTAATGGGGACTAGTGCATCAAAGGTGGAGGTGAGGGTGTGGTTGAGCAGATCTGTAGCTGCAGAAATGTCGTGGTGAATGGAGGGCCAAAGGCTAGACAGTTAGGATTTTGAAAGTGCAGGTGTAAGTGAATTGGGAGAGAGTTTATTCCTGGGGCAGGCACAGAAGGAAGTAGGGTTGGGAGGGGGAAGGGGAATGTGGGTGGAGAGCGATACAAGGAAGTCATTGAAACGATGGGAGTAGCAAGGCCACGCAAGATGGCAAGGTCAAGGAGGTGGCCGTGAATATGGGTTGGTGAGTATACATGGAGGGAGAGATTAAGGGAGGATAGGAGGGCAGTGAACTCAGAGGAGAGAGAACATCATAAATTGAGGTGGAGGTTAAAATCACTGAGGATGAGAAGTCGCTTGGTGCAGAGGCTGAGGGAGGAAAGCAGTGAAGATATCTCGGTGAGAAAATTTGCATGATACTTGGGTGGGCGGTAGAGAACAAGGATTTTAAATGCGAGGTGAGGGGGTGGAACAAGGTGAGATGCTCAAAGGAGGAGAAAGTGCCAGAGGAATAGGGGGACAGATGAAGATGTGATTTGGTGATGAGAGCCACACTGCCACCACTACTGTCTCGGCGGGGCAAGTGGTGGAAGGTATAGCCAGGTGGGGAGGCTTCATTTACGGGAAAGATGTCATCACCCCTCAGCCAGGTTTCCATCAATAGCTGGGGATGTATATTGGAGGATATAGTCAAAGGAGCTGAGACGTATCACCGTAAAATATGTTGAGTATATTCAGGGCTGCGATAGATAGATTTTTGGACTCTAGGGAAATCAAGGGATATGGGGATAGGGCAGGAAAGTGGAGTTGAGGTCGAAGATCAGCCATGATCTTATTGAATGGTGGAGCAGGCTCGAGGGGCCGTACGTCCTACTCCTGCTCCTAATTCTTAAGTTCTTATGTTGGATTTTTGGTTGCTGTGAAGACCTTGTGCACTGGAGAGGGGCGTTTCCCATTTGCAGAAATGGGTGGGAGCTTCCTGAAAACATCAAGTTGTAAATTCCCATATCTTATAATTAAAAGAAAAAGTGAGATGTAAAGACGGGAGAGTTGATTCTGTTGAAGCAGATGAGGAAGGTAACGGTTCACTAGAGGAAATCTCAGTGCATTTCAAACCTTTCAGTTCCCTTCTGATCACAGTCTCAGCAAAACACAATTTTGCTTTACAGGTTTCCAGAAGATAGGATAAAATGGCTTGCTCCGTGTTTTTAAATTAGATTACATACAAAGAAATAAACTAAACACTTCATGCAGTCGGCTGCGGCTGCGGAACCTGTACTTTGCCTGATGAGCAAACACGGTGCATTGCTGGGTAGTCTGCATCTAAAGGAAGCAGGTCCATTGTGAAAATGATGCAGATAATGGTTAGCCACATCCTGCATCACTTCATTCATTTGTGCCCATTGTGTTCTCATCTACTTTGCTATTATGTCTTTGTTGCCTTTAAATGGGTCAATCAGAAGAGTTTTTCCAATTAAACCACATTAGGCATCATCTAAAAATAATTATCAAGATAAAATTTGTCTGGAAATAAAGTCCTGTTTTAAAAAAATTGTTTTCTTCTCATTAGTAAACCGTTTGCTTGTCTGTCATATGTGCTACCTCATCTGCTCTCGACCTGCAGGGTTCTGGAGTGTGGCTGCTATTGTGCACAAACATAAGAACATAAGAATTAGGAGCAGGAGTCGGCCATTCGGCTCCTTGAGCCTGCTCCAACATTCAATAAGATCGTGGCTGATCTTCGACCTCAACTCCACCTTCCTGCCCGATCCCCATATCCCTTGATTCCCTTAGAGTCCAAGGCCGGAATTTTCCCGTTACCGTGCATGCGGGTTTGGGGGGCGGGTCGGCAGTAAAAATCACTGAAATTGCCAGCGCATCAGGAACCCGCCGACTTCCGCATTTAAATCGGGCGCGTTTCCCAGAGCGCCACGGACCCGATCGGCAGAGGCGGGCAACCTCATTCAAATAATTAACTGCTTGTTGAGAGACCCTTAAGAGGGTTTTAACACCAGCTTTTGATTTGAACCTCAGGAGCACGGGTATCACGCACCTCGGGAACCTCGCCTGTGAAGGGGAGGTGGAAGCTCAGTGACCATTGTGTGAGGGCATTAATGGAGAGCTGGGAAAAACAGATAAATACTCCCACATTACACCTGATTACTTGACTAATGGAAAGGATCTTGCTGACTCCATTTTGTGCAGATATTTCGCTGTCAAGAGTTTGCAGGTCATTTCTACAACCTCGGAAGCCACTCTCACCACATTGCTAGTCACTATCACAACATTGAAGGATTGTGCCTCTGATCTCGACTTTACCTGCCATCTATTACATCAACATGGGTGCCGCTTA
This sequence comes from Squalus acanthias, assembly GCA_030390025.1. Lineage (NCBI taxonomy): Eukaryota > Metazoa > Chordata > Chondrichthyes > Squaliformes > Squalidae > Squalus > Squalus acanthias. Next base: position 94,052,516 of record CM059431.1, read on the forward strand.
TGCTCTCTCACATTGGACCGCAATCAGACCAAGATGAGCCCCAGCACCAACAACACCAGCCACACCAGCAGCAGCCACACCAGCAGCAGCCACACCAGCAGCCTTCTCCTCAACAACCTGATGCTCCACAGGTTAAAGGGGGGCACCACAGGGCTGATCCACACCGGAGGCAATACCCACAACATGGGGTATACAGGCAGAGGATGAGCTTCCGGGACATGACTGAGCAGCAGTGCTTCAGGAGGCTGGGGCTATCGCGCCAGGTCATCGCAGACATTTGTAGCTTGGTGGAAGAAGACCTGCTGCCCAGAGGACCTGATGGAAATGTCTTACCAGTGACTGTCAAAGTCACCACCACCCTCAACTTCTTCGCCTCAGCTCCTTCCAGGGATCTGCAGCAGACATTTGCAGGATCTCGCAGTCGGCCGCCCACAGATGCATCACCCAGGTGACCATGTTTGACAAGTCAGACAATTATGTCAACTTTGCCACTGATGAAGTCAGTGTTACTTAGCGGGTGCTTGGCTTTGCGGCTCTGGCTGGCTTCCCACAGGTGCAGGACATCATCAACTGCACACATGTGACCATCAAGGCACCCTCACATCACCCAGGCGTGTTTGTGAACCGCAAGGGCTTCCAGTTCCTCAATGTGTAGCTCATCGGCAACCATAAAAAAATCATCATGCATGTGTGTGCCAGATTCCCTCGCAGCTGTTATGATTCTTTTGTACTGCGCCAGTCCACCCTTCCTCAGCTCTTCGCACCTCCAAACAGACTTAACAGCTGGCTGTTTGGAGACAAGGGCTATCCACTGAAAATGAGGCTGATGACACCCTTGAGGAGGCCAAGTAATGAGATTGAGGTGCTTTATAATGAGAGCCACATGTCCACCAGATGTGTCATAGTGCAAGCAATAGGTATGCTGAAGATGTGCTTCAGATACCTTGACAGATCTGGAGGAGCCCTTCAGTACGCACCAGCCAGGGTCTCCAGAATCATTGTTGTTTGCTGCGTACTGCACAACATAGTGCAGCAGCAAGGATTGGAGTTGCAGGAGGAGCAATGCGCAGAGCACACAGCCTCTTCAGAGGAGGAGGAGCAGGTGGAAGATGAGGAGGAAGAGGAGGAGGAATCTGAGTTGGAGATGGCACCAGCAGTGGTGCACATTGCTGCCCGGGAGGCCCGGGATGGCCTCATCATGGCCAAATTTAATTAACTTGCTCCAATGCACCCATATGGCTGCTACATGCTATAATAAGTTCCCCCACCCCCCCACACCTGCCAACAACATCATAAAGCATCCCTACAATGACCAAGCCATCCCTCTCACCCATACCCCCAGTGCTCGAGGTTAAATAATGTCTCACCATTCACTCCAAGTGACAAAGCCCCTTCCAAGGTAGCAGGCAAAAATGGACAAGACTGGAAAGTGGTGCAAAGAAATACATTGATCTGTGTCATAAAAATAACTGAAACTTAACACTAACAATTTTTCATGTAGCCACGTGCACAGACTTGTGCATCTACTTTCGTGTCATTTTTCTTTTGCGAGTGCTTCTACGAGGTGCAACCCCTGTGGCTTCAGCAGAGGTAGAGGCAGGCTGCTCACTTCTCTGCTGCGACTTTTAGCGGATATCCTCTGGGTTTTGGAGCCTGTGAGTGCCCCGCCAAAGTCTGCTCCTCCTGCAACTATGCAGGGGCACACTCGGCCATCGGGATCCGAGGAAGCATGAGGGGCTCTGACTGAGGGTTCAACAATGGGGGAGAAGCGCTTTGAGAAAATCCCCCACTTCCATGTCCCCTCTCACCATCATCCCTCTCATGGGCCGCCCGCACTTCCCTGTTAGGAAGGAGCTGGAGAGCACCTTTCTGCACAGCAGTGCGGCGATAAACACCCAAGTCTACATTTATATCCCTCCTAGAGATGAGGTCTATGTGCGTCCGCCATCTGTTGTCCACAGCAAACATGTGCTCATGTGACTGGTGCATTTGCTGCTTCATGCAGGTGGCCATCCTTTCCCTGGAACAGCACATCGTCGCCATCACCTGCGACATGGTGGTTCTCATGTTGGAGATGGACTCCGCCATTCTCTGCACATTTGCAGACATCACGGCTGCAAAAGCTGCCAGAGCCTCATGCAATTGTTGCTGCCCCTCCAAGATCACCCTCTTTGTCGATGGCCCCCGAGGCTCAGCGTCTGCATCCAGCTCAGCAGAACTTGGAGCGTCCTGCGCCTTCCGGCGAGGAGTCTCCACTGCTGTCCCTGTCAACACCATCTGCTCTTGCTCACTTGTGAATTGTGAGACACCAGGTGACAACTCTGCTCTATGGCGCACAGGACCTGCCAAATTGTGTGTATCTGCGCTGGTGCTGGGTGCGCTTGGGTCTGCTGACGTTGCACCCTCAGAGGCTGGAGCTTCCTCTGAGGAGTCGTCTTCCTCCTCCGGCTAGACAGTCGGTCGGGGGGGGCTACTTGATGGACCTGTGGAAGAGTAAATGTTATATTAAGAATGGGTTATGTTAACATTATGCTCATGATGAAAATTCATTGTGTACGAAAGACTGGTATTAGAGATTCTTAGTAGATGGGAATCATATATGTATAAATTCAAGTGTAGCCATTGACCAACTAATCTTACCCATGATTCTCTGTGAGTATGGAAATGCTAAAGACTGTTCGAATGTAGCCACAAAACAGTTAAAAAGCAGTTTTGACTAAGCTCAGATAACAAACAGCCACAGGCTGCGAGTGAAGGTTAAATTGTTAAATAACATATTATAGTACTAATAACATATTATAATGCTAAGTAGGAATTAGAGTTCGCTTAACAAAACTAATTGCAAAGATATTTGAAAGATAATTAGTGTAAAAGATGTAAAATGAAAGAGATCTTGGGAGTTAAAGTATCCACTTGGTAGATCAAAGTGAGATAGTCTGAACACTGTCAAGATAAGGGAGACAACTCTGACATGGGCCCCTTGGTATTAGGCCGTATGCTGCTTGTACCAGGGAAGATAGAATAAGAGAGATAAGAACTGTTGATAAGAAAAGGGTTAAAACCCTGATACTAAAAGAATAACTTCACACAGAACTACTGCGAAGGCAAAGGAACAGATTGAAGATGATGTCATCTGTGTCCGGGAGGTTCCAGAGACCAAGGGCTGTGAGCTACTCGTTAGAACTATTGCCTAATGTTAAGTATATTACACTGTAAGCTTAATAAATCTCGATCTATTGCTCAAACATACTGGCTGCTGCATATTTGTGTCTTGTCCAAGAACTCTGAGGGATCATTTAAGATCTTACAATTGGCTGCTGACATCAGTCACCATGAGTGACTGCTGTATGCCATGTGGCTGTATGAGATGTAATTCTGTCACCAGGTTGCTGGGATGCCCCCTCCCTCCGTCTCCCACTGCCAGCAGCTCTGCAACTCACAAGATCTCCAGGGCCTCCTCCTCTGCTGGAGTCAATTGTGTCAATACTGGAGGGCCACCTCCGGTTCTCTGCCTCTCCCTATTGCTCTGTGCTCTCTTCTCCTGCAGGGAGGGAAAGAAGAGAACTTTGAGTGAGAGTGATGGAATGAGTGTAAGGGATGGATGGGCTACATCTGTAAAGGGTGACTATGAAGGAGTGGCTTGACATTGCCAAATGGCCTCCTTCTGTGGTGTTACTTGCTATGATTGCATTAGGATGAGGGTGAGTGTCAGTGGTGGTTAGTCAGATGGGGATGGGAGTAGGTACACAGACAGAGAGGGATGGGTGGACGTGCAAGGTAGGTTGGTGTGAGGAGTGATGGGCAGGAGTAGGCTTGGGAAGGCAGAGTGATGGGGTTGGGATGACAGGCACATCAGGATGTAGGTGAGTGTGACATTGCACTCACCTTTCCTGATCTCATGAGATCATTGAATCTCTTGCTGAACTGGATCCACGTCCTCCTGACCACATCCCTGCGGCTGACCTCCTCTGCGATCTGCAACCATGCTGTTTTGGTGTCTTTGGGTGGTCTTTTACGCTTATGGGCAGGGAAGAGGACCTCTCTGCGTGCTCTCACTGCCTGCACCAGGACATCGAGGGATGCATCGCTAAACCGTGGTGCTGCCCTGTGCCTTTGTCCATCCATGATTGACACTTTTTTCACCTTGGTAATAATAGCCAGAGCTCTGCAAATGACTCTCCACACTCCTTCATCAACCTTCAAGTGAGATGTGTGCAAGGCTGCTTCAAATATCAGCGCTGGAAATGGGTCATCGACGATGTCATCATATCTGCTCCATTTAATTAGTCCGGGAAATGCGCATGAGACTTTCAATTGGGGCCATTAAGTTAAAGTCGCTCTGAACCACGCGCTGCTCAGAACATCGCATTCCCAACCCGCTACACATCTGGCACACACAAAACCCAAAGATCTATCGATCTCAGCCTTGAATATACTCACGACTCAGCATCCACAGCCCTCTGGGATAGAGAATTCCAAAGATTCACAAGTGAAGAAATTTCTCCTCATCTCAGTCTTAAATGGCTGATCCCTTATCCCGAGACTATGTCCTCTAGTTCTAGACTCTCCAGCCAGGGGAAACAGCCTCTCAGCATCTACTCTGTCAAGCCCTCTCAGAATCTTATATGTTTCAATGAATCACCTCTCATTCTTCTAAACTCCAGAGAGCATAGGCCCATTCTAACAAACAGTTCCCAAGGAACCACGAGTGAGATTTGGAAGTAGCGCGGATACCAAATTCATGGGCCTTGCCTTGGGCTCTGCTAAGCTCAAGTTTCAGAGGTACTGGTCCTACACAATGCCCCAAACTAGTTGCCGGGGAAATTTTGCAAGTACCTGTACTGGTGGCGTGGCCTCACACACACCCAACGCATATCAGAAAATCTTGGACACATGGCTGGTTGGAACGCAGGCAGTACCCCATCGTGATTTTCCAATATGTACTGTCTATAGGTGAGGCTCTGTCAGCAGCTTGAGGTCTCTAATAATTTACCCTTAAATTCTCTGTACGTGACACCTTTGAGATAGTCTCTGCAAAGTCCTTAACTAAGTTAGGCCTAGGCTTACAACGTGAGGTGATTTGTTTTAAATTTAGCACTCAGATGGCAGAGCTACACATGACGGAGCCTATATCTCGTACTCAAGCACAGAAGTCACAGCTGAAATGATTTATAGCCACAAGTCAGGCGCGCTGATCACTAGGTGCCACAACCCTAAGTCATAAAAACGTACCCTTTGTGCAGCAATTCCCACAACGGAGCAGACTGCTTTCAGTAATGCAGATTTCCAAACTGGCACTGCAGTTTGCTGGTACCATGCAGTTAACCGATTACAAGTACCAGTGATAGTTCGAGTGATGAATGATCCTGAAAATGGAGGAGGCAGGTTTTCCTAAAGTAAGACAACTGTGACAGAACGACACAGAGAAAGCCCCACTGCTCATATATGTTCTCCTTTTGTTTAATCTTTTTCTGTTGCTAACTAATCTGTTCAATCTTAGATATTTTCTGAATAAAATTTTACATTAATCAACCATTCAAAAATTTGCAGTATTAAAAACCTTCAAAAGTACGCAACTTATAAACAAAATGAGCAAACCAAAGATTAAATGAATTTCTTTTAAGACAGAATTTGCATTAATACAGCACCTTATGTAAGCAAATTAATACTAATAAATCATTTTAGTTAAGTTATTTCTAAAGATTCTGTATGTGGCTGAGTTCAATGATAATTTCTTGGATTTCAGCTTGTTAAATTAAGCATTACGTTGAATTTGGCGCCTCCTGCTGATTTGTTCAGTATAGCAGTACTGTGTAATAGCCCAGAGTTTCCTGCAGTGGTGAGCTCAATGGTTTGCACTGTAAACCGAGCCGATCTCATCATTACTGGCTTTCTAATTAGAATACACCACAGCGAACATAGCGGTGAATCAGGCACTCGGCGCCGATCTAAGAGCTGAAGTTACAGCACATTCATCATCACCATGGGAGGGTTGAAGTGAATGGAAAGCCCCCTCTCTCTATATTATCACTTCCCCATCTCACTAGCCACCCCTCACACTCACCCTCATCCTAGTCTAATCATACCAACTAATAACACACAAGGGTAGGCACTTGGGTGTTTTATACAATGTTCATGTAAAGTTTCTGTTAATATCGTGTCAAACATTGAAACCTTTATTTTCAACACTTTGCATTCTTGGACAGATTTGTGTGCACCTTTGGAAGTGGCTTAGCGAGTTGCAGTGAATGGTGAGACATAACGGTACCCCCCGCAATGGTCATGAGTGTGAAAGGAATGGCTTGGGTATTGTAGGAATGCTTTATGGTGTTGGTGTGGGGTGGTGCCTACCTGACGCATCATGTGGCAGCCAAGTGAAGTAAATCTGGGCATGGTGAGGCTATCCCTGGCCTCCCGGGCAGCAATGTGGTCGGGTGCTGATGCCCTGTGTCCTGTGCAACATCAGGTGATTGCAGAGAAGGTTGGTGTTGTTGTTGGTGCTGCTAGTGCTGCTGGTGTTGGGGCTGATTGTGGTGGGATTCTGAGGACCAAGGTGAGAAAGTATAAAGGACACCTATGCTGATGGAATAGATGGCAGGTGAAGTGGAGATGACAGAAGTGATCTGTTAATGGTGAGAGAGGTAATGAGGTCAGACTGGATGGAGACTTGTGTAAAGATTTGCAGTATGGTGAATCTGTTGTGGAAATGCAGTGAGGAAGAGTTTGTGGCTGAGGGAAGATATCTCTGTAAGGTGGGAGCTTTTACTGTACATTTGAAGTTGTCAACTCAACAGCTGATTCATTGGACATTGAACTCCCGCCTCAGCTTGACAGACATGGTCCATGACCAGCGTGGACCCCGTGGTATTCCCAGCAACTTATATGCTAACTCCTGGCGATTTATATCCCAAGTCAACCGTACATAAAAGTATCCTTTAACAATATCTAAGCTCTATGTCCGACTTTCATACATACTCCTTTATCTCTGGGTGATCGGTCCAGAAAAGTCGTAAGTTGCAAACATAGACTGGCCAGCTTTCTTTGTTTGTCTGTTCTTCCTCTTCTTTCTTTGTTCTGAATTTCCCGCCTCTGGGTCATTTATTTTATAGGGTCTTTCTGCCGGCCTCCCTCGTATATCACAATCTGCCTCCCTCTGATAGGTCAGTTTCACTCCAAACCTTCCCTGATTGGAGTTCCTTCTGCATGACACGTTCTTGTTCCTGTGATGTGTGTGGGGGCGGGACTTCCTCTTCACTCGGTGTTGCTCCTTCCTGTCCATGTGGCCTCACAAACAAAGAACCATATGCTGACCATCAGGCAAAGGACCCCCTGCTGACTTCCTCCATTGTGTCTCTTCACAAACAAAGGAACACATGGTGACTTTCTACATTTTGGGTATTCCATAACCATTTCACAATTCGTTCTGAACTTCGATCTCCACACGATAGCAGCGGTTTTATTTCAGTTGTTAGAATCTTACAATACATCCACTTCTTGCCTTATACGAATATATTTATTTTGTATTCTATGTGGCCTAATTTCAATAGCGCTCTATAACAGGCACAGAATGGTTGGTGCGCTGGGCTCACGCTCCAGAAGAAAGAGGCCCAATGATCATCCTACATTCAACCTCAAGCCTCATTGGAATAAAGCTGGCGAGCTGCAGGCATCAATCGAACAGATCACTGGTCTGGGCCTTTTGAAATTCAGCCGGCCTGCAGCTAGTACCAGGGTGGGGGGAGGAAAATGGGAGATCGGTGAACATGGGCCAGCAGCTGCCCACAGTAGAGGCAGGAGGAGTACTGAAAAACTACCACTAGTCTAAACAAATTAGCAAATGGTCCTGAAATAGGCACAAGACCCATATTTCAATATTGAAGTGAGGCCTGCACTCATTTCAGGTGGGTGCTTTGAATGCATGTGCAAATCTGCCGTGGGCCGACAGTCTGCTAAATTTGTCATCATTGCGCCTATTTTGCACCCTTAAAATGGGCACATTTACATTTATGGCCTGATGTATCTGATGTTTGAAGACTTCCCACTGCTGATCTAGCGACTTGTTTCCTAACTTTTCTGTCCAGTCAATTTGGGCCAGATCCACTTTCATCTCACTGAACTTTGCCTTTTGCCAGACCAGCACCCTTATCTTTGAATCTTCATTCTCTATCCTGCTCCTACAGTTCACAAGTGTTGATCTGTTATAAGAGACAGGCTACCTGTGTAAAAGAGATTTGGTTAAAAAGTATGATTAATGCTTAAATTATATCAGAAGTGGAGCATGTTTATATCAGCAGTGTTAGACCTATATCATTTGTAAGCCAAAACTTAAAAATGCGGGACTTAATGATCACTTGTTGATCCAGGTTTAACGGAGCACTTTATTAGAAAGAAAGACTTGCATTTAGAAAGCGCCTTTCACAACCACTGGACATCTCAAAGTGCTTTACAGCCAATGAAGTACTTTTGAAGTGTATTCACTGTTGTAATGTGGGAATTAGCCTATGAGAGGCCTGTAAAAGCCACCATTTTTACAGCAGTTGGATTTCCTATAAACCTTTGTGTGCTCCCAGAAATACCCAAGGTTAAATTTCAAAGACATCTGCCCTTCTTAATATCTGTCTTAGGCTGCATAAATGCAAGAAAACCAATCTGCATCATTAATGCACTGTTGGGAATGATAAATATGGAGTAAACCAGAGTGGTGACCTTTTAGAAAGGTTTCATTATGTTTACTTTCTGTGGTAAAAATAATAATTAAGATAATGGATATTTATTAGGTTCAGTACTGTGCACAGTATTCAGGACAGTGTTTACTCAAAAGTGTTTCCTTGGCTGCCTAGTGTCAGTGTTCTGTGGCCACACAAGCTGTTGCATCATATCCTGCAGCACGCAGAATACATTTAACCTCTGACAACCGAAGGCTCTACAGATAGGGGTTGTGACAGTGTCTGTTTTGAAGTTAGTCACTTTTCACATGTATAATGTTGGCAACTTAAACGTTAATGAGGGGAAAACATTAGATTAGTTATCACTTCAGATAAAATTGTCCAACAACATTGACTGAAAATGAAGGAGACCATCTTTACTGATTGGCCGAGGATGCTTCTCAATGATGTGACTATTTTACTTAACTGACCCCAGGGGTTCCCATTGATTCTCGTGGACATAAACAGGCTCATGGCCATCCTGCCCAGTGTGCCCCACATGACATGAAATCGCAGCAATTGCACACAACAATTCTATTTCCTAATTAACTTTCCCAATTACTATGACAACAGTCTGGATTCCATGTTAACTGACTTTAATGCTAAAACAAAATCCACAAGGCACTGGCAGTTAACTCCACATGAGGTGTAGCTAAAGTTATAACAATATCATAACAAAAATTAAAACAAAAACTTATGCAGGCCATACAGGTAAAAGTTCAAAATGTTACAAAGAGTTATGGTAAGCTAAATATTAACAGAGAGGCTTCTATTGGTTAGTGAGACTTTAACAAGCAGGCACTAATTTAAGATAATCACAAAAAGAACTAAAGGGGTGATTAGTTTTGACGCAGAGGCTAGTTACAGTGTGGAATTCACTGCCACAAACCGTTGTTGAAGCAGAATCCAGAATTTTTTTTTAAAGGGAAATTAGTTGCTTGAGAGAGGAACATTAAAAGCTTGTGGAGTGAGCAGTAAAGTGGGATTAGACTAGGTGGCTCATGTGGAAAAAACACTGACCCAGCATTGATGGGCTGAATGGCCCAATTTGTGCTGTAACTGTCTATTATTCTATAAATCTAAGGCGTGCACACCAAGTAAGCACAGTGTGTAATCTCACATTAAATGCGTTGTTATGAAGCACATAGTTCTCCCACCACTTTGCACACACTCTGCTAAACCTTCTGTATAGTCACCAGTTCCTTGGAGAGATAGAGTGGCTCATTTTAAGCTAATCCACTTGGCGAGAAACTGATGGGATGGGATCGGCTGACGGACTTCAATAGAAAGTAAAAAATCAGGCGGGGTTACAACCGGCGGTTGATCTGATCCCGCCAGTTTCCAGCAAGGCAGGTTTGGTTACAATGACTCCCAGACAGACCGATTTGCACCTGCGAACCCTTACAAACAACCAGATGATTCGCCCCTTACAAGTAATCAGGAGCCTAAAGGGTTTGAAATTATGATAGAGCTAATAGTGTATTTTGTGCTATTTTAATGGAGTGATAACCCATAGCAGATGAAGGAGTTTCATTTAAATACATCAAGTGTTTACACATTATTATCCCAAGTGTAATACATCAGTGTCCTCCCTAAGTGTCTTGTGAAATACTGGCCAACCCATCAGCTTCAGCAAAGGGCCATATCTATTCTGTAAACTGCAGGGCTGCATCAGCACAGGAAAGGACAAGCAGAAGGGACAGTCATCATCACTCCCAGGACAGTACTATAATGGCATGTTAGAACTCAGCTGAAGAACGTGGTAATTAATTGCTGCTGGTTCCTCATTACCAACACAGTCCATTATCCAACAAGCTAACACTATCTTGCACATTGTCTCAGAAACAAACAATCCCCCTTTCCCCATACTCCAAGCAAATGGAACACCATTCAAAGAGGGCCCTTGGTTGTGCCATGGGCACATCAGCCCCCGCTTCTCAGTCCCTGCTAGTTGTCATGGCAACTGGAGTCATCAATCAAGGTTGAAGAGGTTAGAGGGAATCCCCCAGCAGCCAAGTTGCCATCGCCATGGAACAGAACTTTAATGTTCATCTGCCACAGGAAGTAGCTCCGCATGGTAGCTTCCAGGCATTAGCATAGAGGATGCTCAGTTTGGCATCACACTATCTGCACCCACCTACACAAACACACACATGGATAGATTCCTGCCATCATTCATGGCTGTCTATGTCTTCCAGCTAAAGCTATAACCGGATCAATCCTGTTAGTATAGAATCATAATAATCATCGGAATTTGGCTTTTTACCACACAAGATAACGTGTAAGTATTGGTTGAAATAATGCAGTGTATTTCCTTCTGGTAGTCGTGCACTATGAAGAAGTAGATGTGATGTGGAATGCTGGTCTTTATTGTAAAATGACCCAAGAATATACTATTAGGATTTCTATATGATTTCCCCAATGATAAAGTGACCAAAGAGATATAATAGAAAAAGAGCCAATAAAAAATCTTATTAAGGGCATGTTAGTTCCTGGGAAATTCTTGTTAAAGTGAATTGGAAAGAACAGTACAGCATAGAACAGAGAAAAATAGGAACATAAATGGAGGTAAGGACTCATTCAGAACTGGCACTGGTTCCAAAGACAAGGGCGAACTGTCCAGGTGTTACTGAATTGTTTCTATTTTTCCTTCGCAATTCACAGTTCTCAGCCATAGAATAGGATGTAGGGCCAATTGTGAAGGAGCAAAGAGAGGAGGGCGCATCAAAGAAGCATGGAATACAGGAACATAGGAACAGGAGTAGGCCATACAGCCCCTCAAGCCTAGCAATTAGATCAAGGCTGATCTGTACCTCAACTCCATTTACCCACCTTTGTTCCATATCCCTTGATACCCTTACCTAACAAAAATCTATCCATCTCCATCTTGAAAATTTCAATTTTGGGGAGAGAGTTCCAGATTTCAACTACCCTTGTGGAAAGGTGCTTGCTGATTTCACTCCTGAATGGCCGAACTCTAATTTTAATATTAGCCTCCATGTTCTGGTTCCCCTACCATTGGAAATAGCTTCATTGCATCTACCCTATTAAATCCCTTTATCATTTTAAACACCTTGATTAGATCACCCCGCAATCTCTGATACTCAAGGGACTACAAGCCAAGTTTATGCAAGCTGTCCTCATAATTTAACCCTTTAAGCACTGGTATCATTCTGTGCTCCAAGACCAATATCTCTTTCCATAAGAAATAAAACAAGTGAGACACTGGGATTGCTTGATACTAGCAGTGAGTGCATAAATAGTCCTAAAAGAAAACAAAAGCTCAATATCTGCGGAAGATCTGTTTTTTGATGATTTTGTCTTCCTAAGAACCTAGATTTTTGCGAAATCATTGCAGCTATTTGAAACACCAAGAGCAGTGGAAGTGACAGAGGTCATTCAACATGTTGAAACACTCTGAGGCAGATTGTACTGTCAGTGTCTGACCACCAGCAGGACTTTTCCAAACTGCAATAGACTTCAGTGCAAAAAACTACCATTTGAGCAGGAGTGGCATTTTTTCTGTTTTTATAGGGAAAAAACAGCCTTCTGCAAGATTCCTCCAAGCAATTTGCATATTTAAGGAGGCACTAATTAGTAATCTGTCAGTAATTATTCAAGAGATTACTTTAAACAGAGTGGGAGCGGAGAGCCAGAGCGGCAGTGTACTTTAAACAGAGCGGGAGCGGAGAGCCAGAGTGACAGAGTACGTTAAACAGAGCGGGGGCGGAGAGCCAGAGTGACAGAGTACTTTAAACAGAGCGGGAGCGGAGAGCCAGAGTGACAGAGTACTTTAAACAGAGCGGGAGTGGAGAGCCAGAGTGGCAGTGTACTTTAAACAGAGCGGGGGCGGAGAGCCAGAGTGACAGAGTACTTTAAACAGAGCGGGAGCAGAGAGCCAGAGCGGCAGAGTACTTTAAACAGAGCGGGAGCAGAGAGCCAGAGTGGCAGAGTACTTTAAACAGAGCGGGAGCAGAGAGCCAGAGTGACAGAGTACTTTAAACAGAGCGGGGGCGGAGAGCCAGAGCGGCAGTGTACTTTAAACAGAGCGGGAGCGGAGAGCCAGAGTGACAGAGTACGTTAAACAGAGCGGGGGCGGAGAGCCAGAGTGACAGAGTACTTTAAACAGAGCGGGAGTGGAGAGCCAGAGTGGCAGTGTACTTTAAACAGAGCGGGGGCGGAGAGCCAGAGTGACAGAGTACTTTAAACAGAGCGGGAGCAGAGAGCCAGAGCGGCAGAGTACTTTAAACAGAGCGGGAGCAGAGAGCCAGAGTGACAGAGTACTTTAAACAGAGCGGGGGCGGAGAGCCAGAGTGACAGAGTACTTTAAACAGAGCGGGGGCGGAGAGCCAGAGCGGCAGAGTACATTAAACAGAGCGGGAGCAGAGAGCCAGAGTGACAGAGTACTTTAAACAGAGCGGGAGCAGAGAGCCAGAGCGGCAGTGTACTTTAAACAGAGCGGGAGCGGAGAGCCAGAGTGACAGAGTACTTTAAACAGAGCGGGAGCAGAGAGCCAGAGTGACAGAGTACTTTAAACAGAGCGGGAGCAGAGAGCCAGAGCGGCAGAGTACTTTAAACAGAGCGGGAGCAGAGAGCCAGAGTGGCAGAGTACTTTAAACAGAGCGGGAGCAGAGAGCCAGAGTGACAGAGTACTTTAAACAGAGCGGGAGCAGAGAGCCAGAGTGGCAGAGTACTTTAAACAGAGCGGGAGCGGAGAGCCAGAGCGACAGAGTAATTTAAACAGAGCGGGGGCGGAGAGCCAGAGCGGCAGAGTACTTTAAACAGAGCGGGAGCGGAGAGCCAGAGTGACAGAGTACTTTAAACAGAGCGGGAGCGGAGAGCTAGTGTGACAGAGTACTTTAAACAGAGCGGGAGCGGAGAGTCAATTTTCCACCCGACCAACCTCCGATCGCGCTCACACGGACCACAGAAAATTCCTGCCTAAGTGTCTTTGAATTGTGTACCTTGAAGAGAAGGCTGTACTGTGTATTATCCACATCTTAATAAAGCATTTAAAATGCCAGCTTTGTTTTCTGGAATCTTAGATTAGCCATTAAATCAATAAAGGCAGATTTCTACAGCTGGGCATATTCACAGCAATATTTATTTCTCAGCCCTGAAATACTTTCTTGCATCTTGGGGAGAGGAGTGGAGTAATTAAGGTGATGTGACCAGAGGATACACAGGCTGCATCTGGTGCTATGGGCATTGAGTCGGCCAGTTGTAAGATTAGGATCACAGGCCACACACAGATTACTCAAAGGGTTTTAGGAGTTGCAAGGCTTTTATTAAAGAGCTATAGTTTTAAAGCATAATCAGATATTACATCTGGTTTAAGCTGAGTATAATAGACATACAACCCGTGACATCGGAATGCCATGACCGGACGGACGGGGAGGCAGTACGGTGGTCTCGGATTGGGTGGATTCCTGCAGTCTGCTGCAGCGGTCACTTCCGTTGGGTCATCCCTCGAGCTGTTGGAGGTGTTAGGCCGTCAGCCACCTCAGAGGCTAAACTTGACCAAGGTGTTAGGCTGTAGCCACCTCAGGGAAGCCTTCGCCACTAACTGCTTGATTTCCTCTCTCGCTGGTCTATATTTATAGTTATTTTGGTGGGCTGGTGGATACCTGGTGTCAATCATTTGTACCCCATCCTATTGTCCAATTACAAGGGAGAGGCTACCTATGACAGACCCCTCCCTGCCTCATGAGATCATTTCCCTTCTTATCTCTTTTCTAAAGGTCTTGTTGCCCTTTTTGTAGACAGCTTGTTAATCCCGCATCAGGCCGAGTTATGCCCACTCGAAGGCCTGTTTTTTGTGTTCTGACCTTGCAGTTCAACTCTCTGTACAGCTATTTTTCTGATGTGACTGGAATCTTTCTGTGTCATCAACTTAGGCAAACTGCTGATCTAGGGAACGCGTAACAGACTATTATTTCTTTCAATCCACAATTTCTTACAAGTGCGGGAGGTTTGTTTATGAGCTGCTCTGGATTGGCACTAGCAGAAACTTACTTCTGAGGTGACAATTGTGCAGAGGTGAAGAAAGCATTGGGACTTAACAGCATCACTAGCGCTGACCAGTCAGTGCGGGCACTACCGGCACTGACCAGATACTGCGGGCACCACCGGCACTGACCAGGCACTGCGGGCAGCATCAGCACTGACCAGACACTGTGGGCAGCATCGGCACTGATCAGACAGTGCGGGCGCTACCGGCACTGACCAGACAGTGCGGGCACTACCAGCACTGACCAAACAGTGTGGTCACTACCGGCACTGACCAGATACTGCAGGCACCATCGGCACTGACCAGACATTGCGGGCACTACTGGCACTGACCAGATACTGTGGGCACCACCAGCATTGACCAGGCACTGCGGGCACCATCGGCACTGACCAGACATTGCGGGCACTACTGGCACTGACCAGATACTGCGGGCACCACCAGCATTGACCAGGCACTGCGGGCACCATCGGCACTGACCAGGCACTTTGTGCACCACTGGCACTGACCAGATACTGCGGGCACCACCGGCACTGACCTGACACTGCGGGCCCCACCGGCACTGACCAGACACTGCGGGCACCATCGGCACTGACCAGACACTGTGGGCACCATCGGCACTGACCAAACACTGCATGCATCATTGGCTCTGACCAGACACTGCGGGCACCACCGGCACTGACCTGACACTGCGGGCCCCACCGGCACTGACCAGACACTGCGGGCACCGCCGGCACTGACCAGACACTGCGGGCACCACCGGCACTGACCAGACACTGCGGGCCCCACCGGCACTGACCAGACACTGCGGGCACCGCTGGCACTGACCAGACACTGCGGGCACCACCGGCACTGACCTGACACTGCGGGCCCCATCGGCACTGACCAGACACTGTGGGCACCATCGGCACTGACCAGACACTGTGGGCACCATCAGCACTGACCAGACACTGTGGGCACCATCGGCACTGACCAGACACTGCATGCACCATTGGCACTGACCAAACACGACTGAAGTTCTGCTCAGATACCCCAACTGCATCATCAAGCAGCCATCTAATTTAAATGTTGTAAGAATGAGGCTAGTGAACAGCTTGTGCACAGGCTCCTAACCCCCCTGGTGCCTGCTGCCCGTGTTGGTGTTCCAGGCACCTCAAGCCTCCACATTCGATAATACAGGGAGTGAGCACCTAATGGACTTCAGTGCTTTGGGCTCCAACCATCGGATCACCAGCATCAAATTTCTTTGTTGCGACACAGTGTTGACCCTGTCATCAATTTAATTCCTGGCATGCTGGTATCTACCTTGGTGATGTTGACTCTCCCAGAAACGACACACTCCTTTCTAGAATCCCATCAATGAGTTTGCACAGACACCATGGCTGGAATTTTCCGGGGTGGTAGCAGGCAAGATCAGTGGCGGGTTGGATGGGAAAGTTGTTTTTTTTTTACAGCGGGTCGGGAACCCGCTGTTATCTCACTCCCGCGCACCTTTCCCACAGGTGCATCTGTCTTTGCAGAGCCGACCCGATCAGCAACGGCAGACGACCCAATTTAAACAATTATTACCTTGTTGTCAGACCCTTAAGAGTGATTTTAAAGTTGCCTTTTAAATTTCACTGGATTCCCACGGGGACCACGCTGCTCGGGAACCACATCTGTAAACCTAAGGCGGCATTTGAGTGCTCATTGCTCCAGCTGATTAGTTGACAGGATGAAATGTACTATAAAAGCTCCCACCTGACAGCTGATCACTTTCCTTATGCAGAAGGTGTTTCTCACTGCATTTGCAACACAGATTGAACTTTCTGCAGGCTGCAAGTGTTTCAAGAAAAGTCTCCATCCACTGTCACCTCATTGGAAATACCTCTCTCAACATTGACAGATTGCTTCTGTCATCTCTACTTCGAAGGGCCGAATGGCCTACTCCTGCTCCTATTTCTTAGGTTCTTATGTTCACCTGCCATCTATTCCATCAGCATGGGTACCATTTATACTGTCTCACCTCGGAATCTGACCACGATGAGCCCCAACACCAGCAGCACCAACAACAACACCACCAACCTTCTCCTCAATACCCTGATGCTGCACAGGACAGAGCGCATCAGCGCAGGGCTGCACCGCACTGGAGGCGATACCCCCAACACAGGGTATACAGGCAGAGGATGAGTTTCCTCAATATGACTGAGCAGCAGTGCCAAAGGAGACTCAGGCTATTGCGCCAGGTCGTCACAGACATTTGCAGATTGCCGGAGCAAGACCTGCAGCCCAGAGGAGTGGGTGGACACGCCTTACCAGTGGCTGTCAAAGTCACCATTGCCCTCAACCTCTCCGCCTCAGGCTCCTTCAAGGGATCTGCAGCAGATATTTGCGGAATCTCACAGTCGGCCGCCCACAGATGCATCACACAGGTCACCGATGCTCTGTTTGACAAGTCAGCCAATTATATCAACTTTGCCACTGATAAAGCCAGTGTTACTGAACGGGCGCTCGGCTTTGCCGCTCTGGCTGGCTTCCAATGGGTGCAGGTCGTCATCGGCTGCACACATGTGACCATCAGGGCACCCCATCATCACCCAAGAGGCTTTGTCAAACGCAAGGGCTTCCACTCCCTCAATGTGCAGCTTGTGTGCAACCATAGGAAGATCATCATGCATATGTGCGCCAAATTTCCTGGCAGCTGTCATGACTCTTTCATCCTGCGCCAGTTCACCCTCCCTCAGCTCTTCACACCTCCAAACAGACTTTGCGGCTGGCTGCTTGGAGACAAGGGCTATCCACTGAAGACGTAACTCATGACACCCTTGAGGAGGCCAAGTATTGATGCCGATGAGAGATATAATGAAAGCCACATTTCCACCAGATGTGTCATAGAGCAGACAATAGGCAGACTGAAGATGCCTTGACAGATCTGCAGGAGCTCCAATGCAACCTCCTCAGCAGTGGTCAGTGTTGCGAGTGATGGAGGTCCCCCACCAGTTCTCTCCCTACCCTCTTATTGTCAAAGCATTTGCGGCACTGCACCCAGGTCCTCCTCACGACGTCCCTGCTGTTGACCTCCTCGGCTATCTGGAGTCAGGCTCCATTGCTTTGCTGGGGAGGTCTCTTCCATCCATCAGGAGGGAAGAGGATCTCCCTGCGTGCTCTGACTCCCTCCACAAGCATGTGGAGGGAGTCATCGGAGAACCTGGGTGCAGCCCTCTGCCTCTGTGCAGTCATTTGTGCCCCTGTGTCCAGCAGTGGAAGCCAATTGCAGTGACTGCACACTCCTAGATGAACCTTTGAATGCAATATGGCCATGGTCCCTTTAAATATACCAGCTGAAAACACATCATCGATGATGTCACTATTCCCGCTCCATTTAATTGGGCTGGGCAACACGCAGGGCAGGCTTAATAGGCTCTATTATCGGAAAGTCATTCTGTGGAGCGGGATGGAGGTAGCAACAGAGATCGTGTCATCAGTAAGTGTGCAACACTCACTTGACGCCCAATCTTCCAACTTCGTTACAGCCAATGAACTAAAGGGGAGTTCATTGATGTTGCAGCACCTCATTCTCATCATTGTTGGGTGTGCAGCTGCCCTGACAATCCGAACAAGAAGAAGAAGTAGAAGCAGAAGGAGAAGGAGAAGGATCCGAAGCAGTGAATAAGTTGTCGTGATGGCAGATCGCCGCCCCAGGGAGAGAGCCTGGAGGTTCTCTGATGAAGCTTTGGAGACATTGTTTTTTGCGGTGGAGAGAAGGAGGACGGTCCCACCAACTGGCAGGAGGCCCTCGCCACAAGTGTTCCGCACCACGTGGAGGGAGGTAGCGCAGCATGTCACCAGCAGCACTGTGGTCCCCAGGAGCCACACCCAGTGCAGGAAGAAGTTTAACGACCTCACATGGGTGGTCAGGGTGAGTGAACCTTCAACAAATGCTGCATACCACCATCTGTACCACAAGATACACACACTGCCCAAAGCACCACACCCCCAGCACTCACCCAACAACAATCTCTACCTACCAACACTCACACCCACATCTCAAACTTTGCACACAATGACAGCTATTCAACTATGGCAGACACATCACCCAAACACATTGCTCCACACTCACTCACACACTTTCCTTCCTCTTACAGGCCAAGGTGGCTCACAACCGGAGGGAGTAGAAGCACACAGGCGGGGGCCAAGCCCACATTGAACATCTGAGTGA
This sequence comes from Squalus acanthias, assembly GCA_030390025.1. Classification (NCBI taxonomy): domain Eukaryota; kingdom Metazoa; phylum Chordata; class Chondrichthyes; order Squaliformes; family Squalidae; genus Squalus; species Squalus acanthias. Next base: position 94,071,426 of record CM059431.1, read on the forward strand.
CCTGGATAATTGAGTGCTGCAGATCATTGGCCGCCAGCTCATGGGCACCATGGCCACCGGCGACATTAACCGCTTGGGGATAACAAGAGTATGTTCATCCCTACTCCTTCTTCTCCCATCCCACTTCCCCCTCAGCCCACAATTGTTTCGCACTTTCAAGTTAATCATGCTGTATGCATGCATTTCTGCCTTCCTGCCCCCCTCCCCTCACCTTAACCCGACTCTTGTGCTTTTCTGCTTTCAGATTATCAGCAAGCACCCGAGCAGCCTGTCCCTGAGGACACTGCAGAGAGCGTGACGGGAGAAGAGGAGCAGGAAGAACACAGCACGGCACTGCATGTCTCACCCGCAGACACCAGCTCAGATACTGGCACTATGCGTTCTTTAGAGGCTAGTATAGTAGCGGGACCTGCACCGTGTGAGGCACCGGGCACGAGTGGGCTGCAGCAAGGCCAGAGGGAAAGTGTAGCTCGGGAGCCAGCTCCCCGGAGGGTGAGTTCGCGCGTGAGTTCTGCTGCACAGGACTCAGATGCGAACCTCGATGGGGAAGCCTTTAGTAGAAGGGTGATGGGCATGCACACGGAAATGATAGGTGCAATGCCTCCGAGCAATTTTACCAAATGCGTGCTTTCTGACCCCCTTTCCATCCCGCCTCCAAGAGGCAGGATAGGCCCTTAAGGCCCTTAACAACCACTTAATTGCCTCTATTATCCCATTTTGAGAGGCCTTTCCGATTTTTAGACATTTCCCCCATCCTACACACCTCCTCTGGAAAATGCCAGGTAATCCTGGCGGCCTCACAATTGGATTGCTTACTAACAGCTGCAGCTCCACCATTACAAAGGAGTTTTCACCGATGATCATTTGCAGGTGGCAGAACTTTGTTGTCTCAGGTCTGGGTGAACTTTTAGCAGGCATACTCATTGTTGTGGAAGTTTGGAGCCTGACACCCATCTGGGAAACCCCTCTCCCCACCTTGACTGAGCACTTCCTCAACTGAGGCATGGTGACCATTAAATTCCTTTCCTCCTGGACATCAGATTTGGATGAAGACCAGCCGCGGCAGCAGCAAAACCATGAACAACAACAGCACCAACAGCAGCAGCAACAACAGGAGCATCAACAGGAGCGCCAAGCTGCTAGTCACCCACTTGACGCTGCACAGGCCAGAAGGCACCAGCGCGCGACCACATTGCTGCCGGGATGCAAGGGACACACTCATCTTGGCCAGATTTGGTGAGCCTGCACAATCAAACACTTTTGTCTCGCACCTTCTTACCAGAGCATCCACAATGGACAAGAACCTGCGGATTCCTATCACTCTGACCACCATACTGACAACTGCAAGGCACCCTAAGCCCTCAATGTGAAAGTCCCATTTGCGAAATGACACAGGCCACAACTTCAACAGTTTGCCATCAAATCTGTTATAATACAATGACAATGATGGCTGGTCCCAATACAAAACATCACAGCACCGAAGTGACTACCCTTGTGACTACTTGTGCTTTATCTTCCTCTTACACGTGCTCCTACGTGGTGCTTCCCCTGTGGCTTCAGCAGATGTGGAGGCCCCTTGTTCACTCTCTTGCTGCTCCTGTCTCGACACCTTTGGCGGCCGTCCTCTGGGGTTGCGAACCTGTGCGGGCTCGCCAACAGTCTGCTGCTCCTACGGCTGTGCAGGGGATGAGACGCCCATCTCAGTTGGGTGAGGACTCTGGTGGGGCTCTGACCGAGGACTCTGCAATGGCATGGCCGTGTGAGCGCTTGGAGAGGAGTCCCCACTTCCTTGTTGTATGCCACCAACATCCCTTTCATGGGTCAGCCCCACTTCAGAGCTAGCAAGTGGCTTGGCAGCACCTTGCTGCACTTCAGGGGGGCCATGAGGATCCGTTTCTGCACTAGAAGTCCTACTCCAGAGGACTTCCATGAAGGACCGGTTTGTATGCTCAATAGCTGCCTATCACTCCTCAAGAGATGTCATTCTATTCTGAACAATTACCATGATTTCCATACCCTGGCGACTAAGCTCCTCCATGGCCGTAGCCATCCTCTTCTCTACCGTAGCTATCCTCTCCTCTACGGTAGCCAGCCTTACCACAGAGTTAGTCATCCTTTCCATGGAGGTTGCCATCCTTTCCATGGTGATGCATTTATGCACCAATGCCTACACAAAGGCTCTGCTCATGTTCGTGATGGACTCTTCCATTCGCTCCACACTTGCAGCGACCCTGGAGATAAAACCTGCCAGAGACTCCTGCACCTGTTCCTGGAGTTCCAGCACCGCTCTCCTTCTGGATGGACCCGGAGGCACAGGGTTGACCTGCAGCTGAGCCGAACTGGCAGAGTCCTGCGGCCTCCGACGAGGACTCTCCACTGCTGACCCTGTCTCCACCATCTGCTGATGCTCACTTGTAAGCTGTGATACACCAGGTGACAACACTACTCTATCTCGCGAAGGTCCCACTGAGGTGTGAGTGTCTGCGCTGGTGCTGGGTGCGCTGAATTCTGCTGACACTGCGCCCTCAGAGGTTGCAGCTTTCTCTGAGGAGTCTGGAAGCTCAGGCTCTTCCCCCGGGACAGTGGGGACGGGAGCTTTCGATGGTCCTGTGGGGGAATAAAGGAAAGAGTTAGAGATGTGAGGTCAAGGTTACATGAACATTGAATAGTGCAGATGATCATAAGTCAATCTGTTAGAGCATCAGATTCATTATCAGTGACTCATGCAATGTCAATGAGAGAGATGCCAAACGATTCTGTCACCAGCTTGCTGTGATGCGCCCCTCTGTCTGTCCCCCACTTGGGTATCATCCTTGATCCCAGCAATTTCCAGGGCCGCCTCCTCCCAGAGGGGTGAGCTGGGCTGCTGAGGGCAGCCCTCCTCCTGTCATGGCTCTTTCCCTCTTATTGTGGGCTCTCTTTTCCTGCAATGAGGAACACAAGTGGAGTTTGAGTGAGAATGAAGGAGTGAGTGTAGAGAATCCATAGCATAGATGCTTAAAAGGAGACAAAGGGTCCTCCTCCCTGTGTGCTGTAAGTTGTTGTTGTCATTGCATCACAGTGATAGGGAGTGTGAGGGCTGCATGGTCGAATAGTTAAGTGAATGTGACCATAGAGAGAGAGGGAATGGGTAAGGGTGCAGGGATGTAAGTGTCAAGTGGGATGTGGAGGAAGAGGTTGGCAAAGCAGAGTGCTGGTGAGGAGAGGCGATAGGGATCAGATTGAGGATGATGGGAAAGTCATACTCACTTTTCCTGTGCGGAGATGTTCATGAATCTTCTTCCTGCATTGCAGCCAGGTTCTGCAGCTCATTGAAATGGAGTTCACCTCCTCGGCCACTTGCAGCCACACAGCTTTTGTCTGCTGGGATGGCTTTTTTCTCCCTGAGGAAGGGAACAGCACTTCCTTATTACATCTGGCTCCGTGCACCAAAGCTTGGTGGGAGGGCTCATCAAACCGAGATGCACACTTTTGCTTGATCGTGGACATTGTCAGGAAATCAACACCTTCATACAATTTGCAAAACGTTTGCAGTCTCCAGAAGAAGCAAGGCTGCTTGCAGGCCTTAAATCCAGCAGCATTGATGATGTCATCGGAGGCGACTTGGGCCAGGGGTTCCCACATGCAGGAAATCAATTGCCCAATTAGGGGAAAATCCCACTTTTTCAACACTTCACTTAGGAGTCGGGGTTCTGACACGATTTCCACCTGACACGCCCCAGCCCGCTCACACTGGCAAAATTCAACCCATTGGTTTTCGCTGTGGAGAGACGGAGGGCGATGCTCTACCCAGCAAGTTGCAGGAGGCCCTCGCCGCAAGTCTTCTGCACCATGTGGAGGGAGGTAGCGCAGCACATCTCGGGCAGCACTGTGGTCCCCAGGACCCACACCCAGTGCAGGAAGAAATTTAATGAGCTAATTCGGGTGGTCAGGGTGAGTGAAGGCTTCAACAAATGCTGCAGACCACCATCTGAGCCACAATCTACACACACTGCCCAAAGCACCACACCCCCAGCATTCACCCACCAACAATCTCCACCTACCAACACTCACACCCACATCTCACACCTTGCACACAATGACAGCTATTCAACTATGGCAGGCACATCACCCAAACACATTGCTCCACACTCAATCACACACTTTCCTTTCTCTTGCATGCCAAAGTGGCTCACAACCGGATGGAGCAGGAGTGCACAGGCAGGGGACAAGCTGTCACCCAACCACTGTCTGCACTGGAGAATAGAGTGCTGGAGATTATTGGGTGCCAGGTGGTGGACGCCGTGGCCACCGGCAATGTTGACCTCCTTGGGGACAACAACGGTATGTTCATCCCTACTCCTTCCTCTCACATCCCACTTCCCCCTCACCCCACAAGCGTTTCACTCTTTCCAACTAATCATGCTGTATGCATGTATTTCTCCCTTCCTGCCCTCCTCCCCTCACCTTAACCCGGCTCTTGTGCCTCTATGCTTTGAGATAATCAGAAGCACCTGAGCATCCTGTCCCTGAAGGCACCGCTAGAGAACAAGGCGGGAGAAGAGGAGGAGGAAGAACACACCGCGTCACTGCATCTCTCACCCGCAGACACCAGCTCAGATACTGATACTATGCGTTCTTTAGAGGCTAGTATAGCAGTGGGATCTGCACAGGGTGAGGCACCGGGGATGAGTGGGCTGCAGCAAGGCTGGGGAAAGGGTAGCTCGGGGGCTAGCTCCCCGGAGGATGAGTTTGCGCACGAGTTCTGCTGCACAGGACTCAGAGGAGGACCTCGATGGGGAGGCCTTTAGTGGAAGGGTGATGGGCATGCACACAGAGATGATAGGTGCAATGGCAAGGGTGCCCGAGAGCCTCTCGGCAATGGGAAGGAGCATGGAGGAATCCGCCTCCAATATTGCACAAAGCTCTGCACGTCTGCAAAGGATGGTAGACTCTTAGAGAGACCATGGCGACCCAGACCTGATGCCACGTGTGATGGGCGATCTGGCAGCTTCCATTGCAGCGCAGGCGGAAGTGACGCAACGTCTTAGTGCTGTAATGGAGTCTACGCTTGGTGGCATCCGATCTCAGACTGCTCTCATGCAGTCTCAGCTTGATGCCACGCATGCTCTGACTGCTGTCATCTTGGCTGGGTCTACCACCGTCAACCAGGGCTTTCACGGTGTCGCAGCAGGCCAGCAATCTGTGCTCCAACAGATTGCTAAGGATGCTGAGGTGCTGCCCCAGGGGAGTGACAGTGGGTCAGTGAAGCAGGAACCTGCTGTCCTCTCTCAGGATGACAGCATTCCTGTTCCAACCACTGCCACTCCACCATTGCCCTGTCACTGCCTGTCATCCAGCCAGCCCAGACTGCTGCCATCCATGCCGAGGTGGTGCAGTCTGCAGCCGGGCCTTACAGGGCCAGAGCTGGTCGAGGGCATCCTGCAAGGCCATCTGAATCTCCCGCATGGACACTCAGCAGCCTTCCACCAGCCCTGCTGCAGCCACTGGGCCAACACTTCATAGGAGCACTAGAGCCTGCATAGGCACAGTAACAACAGGCACTAAGGGATTGCACAAGGGTGAATAGTTAATATTTTTGTTGTAAAAATGTGTTCACTGATTTTTGATAAATTTATTAATTCACTTAACATTCTTTTGTGATGTCACATTTCAGCTTTGGGGTGTGACACGCCCTGCGAGAGAGAATGAATGATACGGATGTGGTGAGCAAAGGGGATGTGGGCTTTTAGTCATCCTGGTGTGAGGCTGGAGGTCTGTTTGAAGGAGATGGCAGAGTTCTGTGACCACCTCCTTGGTGAGGCGGAGCCGTCTAATACACTGCTCCTTGCTTCATTGAAGGTAGGAGAAGTGCTGTCGGAATACCCTCGGAGGGTAAGGCCTCCTGGTGAGAGCCCAGATGTCCCTCCTCATCTCGCTGCGTACATGCTCCCGTCTTTCTCGCTGCCTTTGCTCTCTATGTGGGTGAGGTGGCATGCGAATATAGCCCCCATTAATGTTACCAAGTGTAGCAGTTTGATTCTTTGAAGAATAAATGTAGCTACTTTTTAGTTGCCGCAAGGATCCTGATACAAAAGAACCTTGAAATTACTGAAGTTACTATGTGAAACTGACAAGAAACCACTGAAACTACACTAACCTGAGAGCTGTGAATGATTACTGATGATCCCTTTAAATAACGTTCCCCAAGCCAGCTTCCTGGTGCTTCATGCCAGCTCTACCTGTCGGTGTTTACTCCAGACGCTAAGGTAAGTGGCGAAAGTCAACTGAGCAGATCGGGCGGACAGTGAGCGTTGCACACTCACTGACATATCGATCCACCTGGCGTTGACATTCCCAGTGATACCTCTTACTGGCGGCGCTACGGGGGGTGGCGGGGGGGGACATGGGATTTGGTGTGTGGCGCTGCAATCGCCTCGCCCCGGCGATACAGGTCTAGCGCCCCATTAGCACCATCTGCTGACGCTAACGGGAGGCGCTAAGAGGACAAATTTTTCCCCCTTTATCTTAGGAATCTACAACATCCACAGTTTCCAGTAAGATATGTTCAAGTAAATGCAATCCTCAAGAAAGTAAAAGAGGAACTCTGTGAGGACTTGGTTAATATTGTTAGGAGTTAGCTAATACTAGGGGTGGGTTCATAGATTGAAGAATAATGAATCAAAAACTAAGTGAAATGTGAATCTGAGAATTACAGACCATTTTGACAAGCATCTCGAATGGAGAAAACGCTTGAGATATTTTACTGTGTGCTATCAATTATCAGCTGAAGCATGTATACACAATATAGAGGTTTTTTTAATTTGTTTATAGGATGTGGGCGTTGCTAGCAAGGCCAGCATTTATTGTCCATCCCTAATTGCCCTTGAGAAGGTGTTAGTGAGCCACCTTCTTGAAACGCTGCAGTTCATGTGGTGAAGGAACTCCCACAGTGCTGTTAGGTAGGAGTTCCAGGATTTTAACCCAGCGACGATAAAGGATCGGCAATATACTTCAAAGTCAGGATGGTGTGTGACTTGGAGGGGAACTTGGAGGTGGTGGTGTTCCCATGTGTCTGCTGCCCTTGTCCTTCTAGGTGTAAGAGGTCGCGGGCTTGGGAGGTGCTGCCAAAGAAACCTTGGCGCGTTGCTGCAGTGCATCTTGTAGATGGTACACACTGCAGCCACGGTACACCGGTGGTGGAGGGAGTGAATGTTTAAGGTGGTAGATGGGGTGCCAATCAAGTGGGCTGTTTTGTCCCGGAAGGTGTCGAGCTTCTTGAGTGTTGTTGGAGCTGCACTCATCCAGGCAAGTGGAGAGTATTCCATTACACTCCTGACTTGTGTCTTGTAGATGGCGGAAAGGCTTTGTGGAGTCAGGAGGTGAGAAACTCGCCACAGAATACCCAGCCTCTAACCTGCTCTTGTTGCCACAGTATTTATGTGGCTGGTCCAGTTAAGTTTCTGGTCAATGGTAACCCCCCAGGATGTTGATGGTGGGGGATTCGGCGATAGTAATGCCGTTGAATGTCAAGGGGCTTGTGTAAACTCTCTCTTGTTGGAGATAGTCATTGCCTGGCACTTCTGTGGTGCGAATGTTACCTGCCACTTATCAGCCCAAGCCTGAATGTCATCCAGGACTTCTTGCTTGCGGGCATGGACTGCTTCATTTTTCAATCCTCTCTGGCTTCAGGTGTGGTGCCAGAGGACTGGATATCAATTATATATATCAAGGATAGTCAGCACGGATTTGTTAAGGGAAGGTCCTGTCTGACAAACTTGATTGAATTTTTGGAGGAGGTAGCAAGGAGGGTAGATGAGGGTAGTGCATTTGATGTAGTGTATAAGGACTTTAGCAAGGCTTTTGATAAGGTTCCACATGGCAGACTGGTCAAGAAGTTAAAAGCCCATGGGATCCAGGGCAAAGTGTCAAGTTGGATTCAAAACTTGCTCAGAGGCAGGAAGCAGAGGGTAATGGTTGATGGGTGTTTTTGTGACTGAAAGGCTGTTTCCAGTGGGGTTCCGCAGGGCTCAGTACTAGGTCCCTTGCTTTTTGTGGTATATATCAATGATCTAGACTTGAATATAGGGGGTATGATTAAGAAGTTTGCAGATGATACTAAAATTGATACTGAAGAAGGAAGCTGTAGACTGCAGGAAGATATCTATGAAGGAGTCCTAGTAAAATTGAAGTCAATGGGAATCAGGAGGAAAACTCTCCACTGTAGTCATACCTAGCACAAAGGAAGATGGTTGTGGTTGTTGGAGGCCAATCATCTCAGCCACAGGCATCACTGCAAGAGTCCC